>JABWTJ010000225.1:1047608-1308022 GCA_016801875.1 Solanum sitiens
TTGTAAATTGAGTAATTCTGTTAAGAATATGCAAATACTTTTGAAATGTTAACACAATTATATTTACCCTAAAATATATCACTCAAATTTATTTTTATTAACGAGACTACTTAGAAATAAATGTACAAATATTTTATTCAAATACAATTGTTTTAGGCCAAATACTAAAGTAATATCATATAAAATCAAAAATTAACTTACTAAAAGTTTTCTGTATAAAAGAATAGTTAGACGATTAAATAAACATTATTTAACTATAAACCTTTTGAAATATTCAAATATCATAATAAATGCAAGTTTTATTCGTAGTGTTATACACATATAAAGTTTAATGATACAAAATTTGTATCGATACTTAGATTGGATTCAATTCTTATTATTTAAAAAATAATTATTTGACAAAAATCTTATTTTTATTATGAAGTGGAACAAAGAAAGATACAAGAAAAAAAATGTATTTTACACAACCAACTCAACTGCATTAAAGGTAATTTTTTACATATATGTTTACTACTTATTAAAAAGGCAATGAATAGAGAATTTGTTGGTCGGCCTTTTGTGTGCAACATAATTTATATATTTACTACACTTTCACTATTTTTGTACTAAAAAGAGGGGTCCATTTTTTTTTTCTTTCAAAATAAATTACCAAAAGTGTAAGTTCATATCCAGGTTTTATTTCATAGATTATTCAAGAAAAAAGAATGAAATGTAAACCGTTAGCACTGTAATGATTACAAACAAAAAATTCGAATTTCAGCTCTCTTAGGCAAAAAAACAAGTAGATATTATGGAGTCGTGTCTCGATAATATTCATACGCATCAGATATAACCACATTAGCTTTACCTATCTTGGCTCTTCTTGCGTCATAGTTATCACCACTCGATGGATCAATTAGCATTCGCACCAGCATCAGAGATTTGGTCAATAGAAGCTTGATAAACTGCAATTCGAGATTTATGCCTTCTACTCTTCCAAGCTAAACTGTCCTAAGGTGATTCAATGACACATCTGAGAAACTTGCGAGAACTTCATCAACTTTATTAAAGCTCTTAAATTTTTATGATAATAATACCTCAAGCAATATACCTCCATTTCAATATCTTGTATGTATGGGGAACTTCGTATCAAGCAAAGAGCAATGGAAAAATCAGCTAACACACAGATTTATGTTAAAACGTTTAAGATAGTTAAGAGGAGAGGAAAGTCTTCTTGGGACTTCAGTTACACCTGTAACCAAGAATTGGTCACTTCCATTTGCCAAGTAGAGATGCTCAAGAGGAAAAAATTTGTCCAAATCACATTTTTCTGATTCCTCAATAGATTTTTGACGCGAAAGAGAAAGTTTAGAAAAAAAGAGGAACACTCCTTGAAGAAATATATTTTATGCAGCCTGCGAAGTCAAAGAAATATACCTCCATTTCTTCGATAAGATGCTTGTCATTACAGCATCTTGCAATGGCAAATGCATCAGGATGGCATTAATAACATTCTTTGGAAGGCTACTAAGTCGATCAATAGGTAACTTTTGACGACCACTCTTTCTTCTCTCATGTGGCATCATAAAATGCCAATGGGAATCTTCCATAAATACTTCATGAATCCAGGGGATTATATAAATCAAGGAACAAGATTACTGAAGGGTACACTTGAATAACTCTCTTACATATTTCTTCTGTCGTTTTAATTTATTTATCTTTTATAGAGAGAGAGAAAGAAGAGAAGAAGAAGAATAAAAAGATATATATATATATATATATTAAGATTACAAAAAAAAGTATTTATACACATATTTTTTTTTAATTTCAAGTCAATTCAAATATCCTTTAATTTAAATTTTAACAACATATAAAAAATTTATCAGTGTCATTTAAATTGAAAGTTACATTAAAAAAAACTATAAATTACAATAATTAACTACCTTAAATATTTAAAAATCATATTAAAAAATGATTGACTTTTCAAATTATCTGTATATGACATAAAAAATAACTATAAGTTACAATAACTAACGACTTTAAATATCAAAAAAATCATATAAAACAGTTGATTATCTCTTAATTCTATCAATATCACATATATTGAGATTGAAAAATAACATATCTTGGGCACGTGCTAGCACAAGCTCTTGTTACTAGTATTTCTATAAGAGTAAGTTATTAGTAATATTTATTTAGGAAAACTATATATAATAACAAACAATTAAATTAAATCAAATGCTATGACCATAGTTTGATTTAATTGTATCCCATAACAAATTGTTGCTATTTCGCCTAACTTCTGGTGAATCTCGCTCGCTGCTCTCGTTCTCTCCCTCGTCTCTCTCGCTTTTATACAAATGCAAATGTATAAAATGCGTTTATGTTTGTATAAAGCGAGAGAAAATTGTATATATACATATATTTTCGTTTCCCTCTCTCCCATCTCCTAGATCTTGCTCGTCACTCTCCCATATCTCGCTCTCTCACTTTATACAAAAATGCAAATATATAAAATGTCTTTGTGTTTGTATAAAGCGAGAGAAAATTGTATATATACATAATTTTTTGTTCACCTCTCTCCCCTCCGAAATCTCGCTCGCCACTCTCCCAGATCTCGCTCGCTCAGTCGCCTGTCTCGCTTTATACAAACACAAATGTATACATTGTGTTTGTGTTTGTATAAAACGAGGGAGAATTGTCTATATAAATACAAACACATATATTTTCGTCCTATACACTTATTATTTTACAATTACGATCTTCCCTTATCCAGTTTTCTTTTGTCTTTCTCTCTTTCTCGCTTTATACAAACTCAAATTATACAATTGATCTTTTGTTTATGTATACCAAAGCAGATTATACAACTGCTTTATTTTATATATGCATAACGAAATTATATAACTGCTTTCTTTTGTATATGTATAGCGAAATATACATTTTTTTTATGGAGCATAATTATGCAAACTATAGTTATAACATATAAATGTGACTTTTATATTTGATATATATGAAAGTTACTCTATTAATTTCGCGGTTCAAATCTATTTGTTCTCTATATTTGTTTACTAAAATTATAATAATTTATTGCTGAATGATACATTAAAATTGAAATATGTATTAATTAGTTATGATTCTCATCGCTGGCGTGTGAAAGACTAGTGCATCCAAGCACAGCGCAGCCATTAATAAGAATAATTATATCATATAAATATTAGATTGGTGTAAATAATAGATGTGATGTGAGATTGTGAGTTTTTTTTCTTTTTTACCTTATTCCAACAAGATTACGAGTACTAGATCATTGCTCATAAAAGTTTAGGAACGAAATATTTTTTGGGTCAAGTTTATTCTATCTTATGTATTTTTCCCTAAACAAGTATATATCTACACTATGGACCTTCAAATATTTACTATAAGATTAAGTATGTAAATTGATAATCGAAATTTTTTAGTAGCTTAATTGATTGATTATTTGATATTTTACTTTATTAATGAGGATCAATTCAATTCCTGACTTTGCTATATATGAGAATGCAAGTCTAGTTTGCTAGTAGTTTTACATATATGAAGTACTATTGAACCTAGTGATGTGGCTGTTAGTTGAAATGAATGTAACTAACTTATGAAGAGCTAGTTAGAGTAGGTGGTTAGAACAATAGTCATTGATAGAATAAATTGTGTGAGCTATAATTGTATATATATAACACTCTGTATGTCATTGTAGATCTAATACAGAAATCAGAAAATTTTCTCAATATTCTCTCTATAAAGTCTTATCTTTTTCAATTCTTAGTTTATGATTACAGCCCTAAATCCATGGCCTAGATCCATGGTAGCTGGATTTTACATGGTATCAGAGCACTCGATCTAGTGTCTCTTTTCTTTTCTTCCGCAATCTTATTTTCTTATTCTCTTTTCGCAATCGATCCGCCATGGGTGATATTCCTGCATCTAGCACTGAGTTGGTTCCAGATCACAATGATCCTTTGTATCTCCAATCAACTGATACTCCAGGGATCACATTGATTGTTGTTCAATTGACTGGAACTGAGAATTATGCCTTATGAAGCAGATACATGAAGATTGCTCTGCTCGGAAAAAATAAATTATTTGTTGATGGTACTTGTATCAAATCTTCATACACTGGAGCTCTGTTGAAGCGTTGAGAAAGATGCAACGCAATAGTTCTATCCTGGATAATGAATGTTGTCTCGAAGGAATTGATGACAGGAATCGCCATGCGTCCGATTCACGCAGAGTTTGGGAAAGTTTGAAGGAGAAATTTCATAAGGAAAACAGTGTACGGACTTTTCATCTTCACAAGGAGATCACATTTCTTACACAAGGCAGCAACACAGTTTCAGTGTATTTTTCCAAACTCAGTGATTTGTGGGATGAATTTGATGCTTTGGTTCCCCTCCATTGTGTGCTTGCGAGACTTCTCAGGCATTTGATGTACATCTTCAGAAGAATAGCGTATTTTAATTCCTCACAGGGTTGAATGACTCTTACTATAGTGCTAAAAGCCAGATACTCATGATGCAACCCTTACCTATTCTAAATTAGATTTACTCTCTAATTGTGCAAGAGGAGAGTCAGAGAATTCTTTCATCTGTGGTAAATGAAATGGAGGTGAATGAATCGGCGGCGATGATGTCAAATAGGCCAGTTTCAAACTATAAACCCAAGAGATCTGATATGTATTGTGACTATTGTAGAAGGCCTGGTCACACTAGAGATTTTTGTAGGAGACTACTTAACCACAACAATGACAGGGGTGTTCAGCCACCTAAGGTATATCAATCTGACAGAGGAGATTATCAAACTGAAAAAGGGGGGGATAGAGCACCATATGACAGATCCAAAGGGAAGTATCATGCAAAATCTACATCAAATTGCATCACTGAGGATGTCAACAAGCCACCTCCAACAGGACAGTTCACACAACCTATTTTTTCTCCAGAACAGTATCATCAAATTCTGAAAATGATCAAACAAGGCCAGGATGTTGATGCTGTAGCAAATGTTGCCAGTACTGGTACTTCTACTTCAGCTGATACCACTTAAGGTATTGTCCTTTCTCTTTTATCTAGCCTAGGTCAAACACAGTGGATTGTTGATACGGGAGCTACTAATCACATGGTCTCCAAGTTGGACCTGTTAAATTCTTCAAAACAGTTGCACAAAATTGGGAAATTACACTTACCTAATGGTGAAAGTGCTGATATCACTCACACTGGTTCTGCAACTTTGATGGATAATTGTCAGATTAGTGATGTGTTGTGTGTTCTGAATTTTCAGTTTAATTTTTTTTCTGTCTCCAAACTTACTAAAGAGTTACATTGCACGGTAGGATTCTATCCTGAATTCTGTATATTTCAGGACCTTTGCAATGGCAAGGTATTGGGGATTTTTAGAGAGTCTGCAGTTCTTTACTTGTTTGGGGATGCTGCTCAGTCGCATCAGTCTATTACATTGCCACCACTGGCCTCTCTATCAGAAGTCAAGAATTCAATTCCACTTAGCATTTGGCACAAAAGGCTTGGTCACATGCCTATTGCAACAATAAAGAAAATGGAAAGATTTACACACAGTATTGTAGATAATTCCTCTGGTTTATGTCATGTATGTCCTCTTGCTAGACAATCTAAACTCCCTTTCCCAACAAGTCATAGTCACTCCAATGCTATTTTTGATTTGTTACATGTTGATGTATGGGGTCCTTATAGGGTACCAACTGTTGATGGAAAGAGATTCTTTCTTACTCTTGTAGATGACTTCTCCAGATTGACTTGGTTGTTCTTAATGAATTCCAAAGATGAGACTACTTGGACCTTAAAAACTTTCTTTTCTATGATTCATACTCAATACAATTCAACAATCAAAATACTTAGATCAGATAATGGTTCTGAATTCATTAATGCAAGTCTCACGACTTTTTTTACATCCACTGGTACTATACATCAGACCACTTGTGTGTATACACCTCAGCAGAATGGGGTAGTTGAAAGAAGGCATCGATACATTTTAGAAGTTGCTAGAGCACTAAGGTTTGAGGCTGCAATTCCTATTTATTTTTTAGGAGACTGTGTTCTATCTGCTGTCCACATTATCAACAGGTTACCCTCCACAGCTCTTGGGGGAAAATCACCTTTTGAAAAGTTTTTCCAGAAAGCACCTTCACTAGATCATCTTAGAGTACTTGGTTGCCTGGTTTATGCTATTAATGTCAAGAGAAGGGATAATTTTGCCGCAAGGGCTTTGCCTACTGTTTTCATGGGGTACTCAGCTACTAAGAAAGGATACAAGTTGTTTGATTTACATTCTAAGGTGTTTCTGTATAGTAGATATGTTGTCTTTCACGAGACTGTCTTCTCTTTCAAGACCTTAAAGTCTAGCGATGAGCCTACTTTTCCAATCATGACATTCACTGATGAATCTTTAGCTGATCAATTAGATCATCCTCCTCATGCTGCCATTGCTTCACTTGAAGATGTTTTGTCAGTTGCATCTGAACCTTCATTAGACAACCCCCCAGTATACTGAGCATGTGCTAGTTCCAGCTCCACCTCCTATACCTTTCAGACAATCTACCAGAGTTAGATCTTCACCAAGATGGTTTACAGACTATGTGGTTAATACTTGTGCCTACCCTATGTCCAATTTCTTGAGTTACGAGTCCTTAGCTCCTACTTATGCTGGTTGTCTTGCTGCTCATACTAATGAAATCAAACCTAAACATTATCATGAGGCTGCACAAGACCCTCGATGGATTCAGGCTATGCAACAGGAAATCACAGCTCTAGAAGATAATGGTACATGGGATATAATTTATTTACCTCCTGGGAAGGCTGCTATTGGTTGTAAATGGGTGTTCAAAATCAAATATAAAGCCAATGGTGATGTTGAGAGGTTCAAGGCCAGACTAGTTGCCAAAGGTTTTAGTCAAAGAGAGGGTCTCGACTACGCTGAAATATTCTCTCCTGTTGCTAAGATGGTAACTGTGCGATTAGTTCTTGTTGTGGCTGCTTCTAAGAATTGGGACATCTATCAAATGGATGTGTATAATGCTTTTTTACATGGTGATTTGTTTGAAGAAGTCTACATGCATCTTCCTTCAGGGTTTTATTCAGGCCCTATCACTTCTCCACCTCAAGTTTGCAAGCTTAAGAAATCTCTTTATGGCCTTAAACAAGCCTCCCGGCAGTGGAACTTGAAGCTTACTACTGCTCTTCAGGACTTAGGCTTTACTCAGTGTCACTTTGACTACTCCCTTTTTACTCATACTGTGGGTGTTGATGTTGTCATAATTTTGGTATACGTGGATGACTTGATCATTACTGGATCTAATCCTTCTTTGCTTCGTTCCACCAAACTTGCTCTTCAACAGAAATTTAAGATGAAACACCTTGGTGTTCTTCGATTCTTCCTCGGCCTCGAGATAGCTAGAAACTCTTCTGGTCTCTTGGTAAATCAGAGGAAATATGCCCTTGAACTCATTGCTGATTCAAGGCAAGGGGGAGCTAAGCCTGCTTCTACACCACTAGATTTTAACTACAAACTCACTTCACATGATTTTGACATAGCCACAGGTAGTGTTGTTGATGACACGTTACTAGATTATTCAAGTTCTTATTAGAGACTGGTAGGAAGACTGTTGTATCTAACCATGACCAGACCTGACATTGCTTTTGCTATTCAAGCCCTTAGCTAGTTCATACACAAACCCAAAGAATCTCATATGACTGCTGCCATTAGAGTTGTCAGATATATCAAAAATGCACCAGGCCTTGGACTACTCATGTCCTCCTCCAACTCTTAACAACTTACTGCATATTGCGATTCAGATTGGGCTACATGCCCACAGACTAGGAAATCAATAACTGGTTATATGGTTAAGTTTGGCACCTTTTTTATCTTATGGAAGGCGAAGAAACAGGAGACAATTTCAAGGAGTTCAGCAGAAGCTGAGTTCAGGAGCATGGCTTCAACAGTGGCTGAATTGTCTTGGTTAACATGCCTATTTAGAGAGCTTGGGGTACTAGTAATGCAACCAATAGACATGTTCTGTGACAGTAAGGCTGCCATACAAATAGCAGTCAATCCAATCTTTCATGAACGAACTAAATATATTGACATAGATTGTCATTTCGTAAGGGAGAAAATACAACAAGGACTAGTTAAGACATACTATATTGGCACTAAAAATCAGCCAACTGATTTGTTTACTAAAGGTTTAGGCAAATCTCAACACTATCACTTACTCAACAAGCTAGGAATGAAGAATATTTTCTTACCATTCAACTTGAGGGGGAGTATTGAACCTAGTGACGTGGCTGTTAGTTGAAAGGAATGTAACTAACTTATGAAGAGTTAGTTAGAGTAGGTGGTTAGAACAATAGTCATTGATAGAATGAATTGTGTGAGCTATAATTGTATATACATAACACTCTGTATGTCATTGTAGATCTAATACAGGAATCAGAAAATTTTCCCAATATTCTCTCTGTAAAGTCTTATCTTCATCAATTCTTAGTTGATGATTACAACCCTAAATGCATGGCCTAGATCCATGGTAGCTGGATTTTACAAATACTAATGCGATATACTAAAGATCTGGGGAAATATGTTTAACTCTTAGTATTTTTTTTTAATATGTTCTTCAAAATTTACTCTCGTAATAAAACATCTTTACTTACAAAAAAAATAAAAATGAAATCTAAGAATTTACTTTAAATTACCTAATATTTGATTCAATTAAATTTGACTCGGTTTGATTCGATCGATTATAATAAAAGTACTTTTGACACCCTTAACCAAACAGTCTATCAAATACAATTTTTCATCAGAAACGAATAAGGTTGTGTACACATCATTCTTTTCAAATCTCACTCGGGGGTTGTTTAATAAAGTGTATAAAATTGCTGCTAAATATGATATATTAATAATGTTAGTATTTGTTATACTTGTATTAGCTATGCTGAAATTATTTCTTGTGCAGTATTTGATTTGGTATATCAAAAATAACATGCATTACATAATTTCTAAAAAAAGGTAATTTAGTTACAAATACCCTCAACAAATATGATGCAAAAAATGTTTTGAGGGATAATTGTATCTTCAGTCATGTTAAAACATGCATTAAAATCCTTTGCATTACTAATACAATCGATTATATACACACATTAATATCAAATGAAGGGGTCTTTAATAGACTGTATAAGAATAATGCTAAATATAGTGTATAAGTAATGCTTAGTTAATCTGTATTAATTGCACATAGATTATTTTATGATTTCTTTTATTTGGTGCATTTATAATAACATGTATTGCATAAAAAAATTATTTACCTTAACCCTCCACAATTATGGTGGAAAAGATTTAAAAAAATGTTTTGAGGGACAATCGAGTCTTTAACCATATTAATGCATGCATTAAACCTATTACATTGCGTACTAATACGTAGAAATTAATTGTATTAGTAACACACCCCTTAATACACAATACAATATATAAGCATTAGTAATACATAGATTGAAAAAGAGCACCAAATAATGTACTAGACTACTATTAATACATTCATTATTTTTTCTAATAAACTCTACCAAACGACCCTGAATTGTATAACTAATGCAAGGTTGGAAAACTGTATCATACAACATATCTATGATTTGAAATTTTCAAATCATGATTTTTAGAAATTTTGAGATTTCATCTCATGATATCAACATTCGGATATGCAATTTCATGCTGATTTCATCTCATGTCCAAACACCCACTAATATATATAAAATTAATATACGTTCTATTTTTTCAAAAAAAAGATATACCAAACTATTCTTAGGGTATATTTAGGAATTTCTATTATATAGAAGAGCCATGAGAAGGACGACCAATGGTCAAAATAAAAATCTAGAAGAATTCATACATGTCTTAATTTTTGTTATGGGCCCATAAGGATATTAGTGTAATTTTGTTTAAATGAAGAGTTTCTATTACTTGTAACTTCTTACAAACAATAATAAATGTGTTTTGACATATTTTAGAAAGAAATTTTTTAACTAATTAAAATAAAATGTGTTTGAATAGTTAATATTTTGTTCCTAGAAATATTTTAAAGGAATATTGCGTAAACATATTTTTAATATTATGTTACATAATATGATCACAAAATTCGTATTTTGATTATTAAAATAGTCTTTAAAATGATGTATCAGTAGTTTTTAAATAATTTGAAGAAAATACCAAATTTCATGACTAAAAGAATGAACAATGTTTGACAATCAAGAAATCAATAATTTGATAATGTATTCATTGAAAGATTATAAAATATAAAATTTTCATTTTTATATTTTCTTAATATCAAATATGATAAACTATTTAACAGAGGAAATTTGACAAGGACAACGTTTAACATTCAAATTCTAATGAATATTGAAATTCGAAATAAAGTAAATGAGTAGTTAAAAAGTAAAGAAGAACAACAAAAGAAGATGTCAATAGAAAAAAACTTCGTTTCGAAATATAGAGGAAGAAAAAACTAAAAAATAAATAAATTAGAAAAAAAAACAACCTGAAAAAAAGTATATTGGTTATTTTGTGGAGGGTAAGCTTTAAGTTTTCTTTACAGCATGATATTAAGTGTAGTATCAAAAAAAATTAATTAATGTAATTTAGAATATAACATTACGATAATTGTTATTGTATATAGAAATAAAGTTTCTTTCATGATTGTTTTTGTTTTGTGGAGGCAAAAAATATTTTTTTGATAAATACTTTCAATATTTACAATATAACATTACGATAATTGTTATTATATATAGAAATAAAGTTGCTTTCTTGATTGTTTTTATTGTTGTGAAGTTAGAAATCAATTTTTTAAGTATTACTATTTATGGAAGACAATAATAAAATGTATCACAAAATTCATCGACAAAGTCAAATACAAACACATTATACTTAAGCTGAAGCAATAGAGATTTGAAAGACTTTAAAACAATCTTTACTAATTGATTGATCAATGATTAGTATTTTATCAAATGCAAAGTTTATAGTGCAAATATCACAAAACGAAGATAATAACATTGTGAAAAATAGATACCACTTGCGAATATATATGAGACCGATGAATTTTTTCAAAGATATCAACATTTCTATATATTCCTTGAACATGAAATATTTTAACTCATAATCTAACGCAATTCTCTATTTTCTTACTGCAAATAATTTTTTAGAATTAAACTTTCTCAATTTAGGTTGTAAACGACATATTTATGTCGTGTGACTATTTGAAATAGATTCTAAAGTAATATATTCAAGTTGTTTACTAAAGAAAAAATAGTATAAAGTACAGAAATTTCATATCTTTGGTGGCTAATTAGATCATATCTGAGGAGTTTTCTAAATTACAAAAATCTCAAAATTTTCATTCCTTTCGAATATATTCCTTGGTTTTTCAATACATTGCAAATGACATATTACTTGAAGGGAAGAGATGTATTCGAGAAGGGATAGATATGTATTCGAGAGAAAATAGATGTATCCGAACTATACCAAACTATCCCTTAAGGTCTATTTAGGAATATTAAAAAAAGATGAAAAAGGGAAGTGGTATTATTATAATCGGATTTGGTGACATTTGTATCTTGGTTTGTCTCAATCTGTTGTCGCATGCTCGCATTTCAGTGTTTTGCATGTCATTTCTTGAAAGTTAAAAAGAGACATAATGCACAACCCCACATACTATAATCCCAAATGCCTATCTCTGTATTAATCAACCATTTTATTCTCTCTTCTTTTTCTGGGTTATCTTCATTTTCAATTTGATTATTCCCCCAAAATTACATCTTTTTTCTATCAAGAACTGTTCTTTTTCTTGGAGTTATGTTTGATTTTTCTTCTTCACAGACCCCACAAACACAAACAACACATCTTCTTAATCTTTCTTTTACATAAAAAGTCATTCTTTGATCACCCCTTAAAGTTTTCTTTTTTCTTTTGCTTCTTCTTTGGGGGTTCCCTTCTTGTATTGCAATCTTTCTTTCTTTTTTTTAATCATTTCTTCTTCATTGGGTTTTGGGGTTGTTCCAATCTTGGTTTCTTTATAAGTTTTTTTTTTTTTTTCCTGACACCCCCCAAATTCTATTCCTAGACCAAAATCCTTGTTTGGGTGTCTTGGTATTAGGGTTTGTTTTTTCTTGTTGGCTTTTATGTCTCACAGGTTTGAATAAAAAAAAAACCCGTTTTGGGAAAAACAATGCTGTAAATGGGTTATGCAGATTTGGTTTTATTAAGTTTTTAGACCTGGTTGAGGAATTTTTACAAATAATTGGTGTGCAGCTTTGTTTGGATTGAGATATGGGGTGTGTTCATGGGAAGTGTTGTTGTAGATATCCAAGATCTTCAGATGGTGATAATAGGGAAGATTTGGGTAGATATGCTCAGGTTCAAACACATATTCTTGCTGGAAGATCTGTTGAAAGTGCTCAAGTTCCTTCCCATAACTTCAGGTTAGAGTATTCGGTGCTTACGCAACGCGGGTTTTATCCTGAATCACCTGAGAAAGAAAATCAGGATAGTTATTGTATAAGAACACAGCTTCAGGGTAATCCAAATGTTCATTTCTTTGGGGTGTTTGATGGGCATGGACAGTTTGGTACTGAATGTTCTGTGTTTGTTAGGGATAGGCTTGTTGAGATTTTATCAAATGATTCTACATTGTTGGATGACCCTGTTAAGGCTTACAATTCTGCATTTTCAATAACAAATGAGGAACTTCATGATAGTGATATTGATGATTCCATGAGTGGGACAACTGCTATAACTGCTCTTCTTGTTGGAGACATGTTGTATGTGGCTAATGTAGGTGATTCAAGAGCAGTGATGGCTGTTAAAGAAGGAAATAGAGTTGTTGCCAAAGATTTGTCTTCTGATCAGACACCATTTAGGAAAGATGAATGCGAGAGAGTGAAAAGCTGTGGGGCAAGAGTTCTTAGTGTTGATCAAGTGGAAGGTCTAAAGGATCCTGATATTCAATCATGGGGGGATGAGGAAACAGAAGGAGGTGATCCACCTAGATTGTGGGTTCAAAATGGGATGTATCCAGGGACTGCTTTTACGCGGAGTGTTGGAGATAGTACAGCTGAAAGCATTGGTGTAGTTGCTGTTCCAGAGGTGACAACAGTACATCTTACAGCTCATCATCCTTTCTTTGTAGTTGCAAGCGATGGCGTCTTTGAGTTCCTCTCCAGCCAAACTGTGGTGGACATGGTAAGGGTTACTTTATTTGATGCTAAAATCAATAGAAATTTATTTATTCTTGTTTTTGTTCATCTTCATTGTTTTTTGCTTAGCGCATCTGCATTATTAGGAATCGGCATAATACATAAATGTGCCCATTAACTTCGCTTCATTTCACATTTATGTCCTCCAACTTTGGATGTGTACAAGTAAACACTTAAACTTGTATTAAGTTGAACAAGCAAACACACGAGTCCTACGTGCGTAATACAAATTGCTATGTAGGATGCCACATAGGACGTGTGTGTCTATTTGTTCAACTATACAAGTTTAAGTGTCTATTTGTGCTCCCCAAAGTTGGAGAGCATAAATGTGAGCTGAGACCAAGTTAAAGGGCATATTTATGTAGCCAAATGTCACTGGTGGTGGTGGTGCGTCTCTCTGCAGTTTTGATATCAGAATTCATGTATAACATGCTCTGTTACAGCAAGATATTGGACATTATTCATGTCAATCCATTATGCTATGTTTATTTCTATTTATGTGTTACTGTGTCAGAATATGTGTATGTATTAAATATTGAAGTAAATCTTGATGATATTTTGCTATTGGAGACTATGCTACATCAAGTCAAGATTCTTCTGAATTCTTTGCCTTTGAGAGGTCCCAAATAAGATGCGTGGCATAAAATTGCATTGAGTCTGGATAATGGATCCAATAGAAAAGAAATGTAACTAGAAAACAAGGAAGAAAATGTCAAAGAGATGAATGTCATACTTTAGGTAGCCACTAAAAGTCAAAGTGGAAGGAGAACACATTATATTCTGAACTTTGTCTCTGATAAATCATTTTGGCGACACTATGGAGTTTTTTTTGGACATGAAGTAGTGATTCCTTAGTATTGCTATCTAAACTAAGTCTTTGAACATTATCTAAGAATAGTCATAGCTTATAAGCTAAAAGCCATAAGTTGGTCATACCCAACTTTTGGCTTTTAGCTTATTGTTGTACTTTTTTGGCCTAAAAGTATGTGCTTAAAAGCACTTTTTTGTCTTTCCCAAATACCTCCAAAATTATATATTAAAAAAAAAGAAGAGCTTAAAAGCCAAAAGGTACTTGAAATAAGCAAATCCAAACACCCTCTTCTTCTGTAATTGGATCTTCTTTGTTCGGATTGACTGTCAAGGAATGGCCTTTGTATCATGGCCTTTTTATGCTCTCAACTCTGATGATACTAAAAGTGAATTCAGCATATGGGTTTACTGTTGGAATGCTAAGTAGCATTTTCTTGACTAGTTGAGGGCGAATTTGGCACATTGATAGAGTTGCTCCTTTGGTTACTTATAGGTCACAGATTAATGATTAAAAATAATATTTTTTAGGTTACGGGTTCAAGGTGTTAAAGCAGCCTCTTTGTGAAAATGTGAGGATAAGACTACAAACTGTATACACATTCTCTTTACCCCACTAGTCGGGAAGCATTTTGTGTACGGGGTAAGCCCATTATAATATATTGAGTTGTTGGTAACTCCATTTAGTTAAGCTGAAGTCTGAAGACAAGATTAAGTTAGTATCTAATGAGAAAACATAGAAACTACTATTACTGCACCTCAACCTTAAACTAGTCGGCCCAAGTGATATGAATCCTCATCCATCCCATTATAATTTGTCCCAGTTTTATGCAAATATTTGATAGTTTGTCCTTTAAGACATTAATTACGGTACTTGAAACAGGAGATCATTTACATCTTGCACTTATCCCTACATTGAGATACAAATCTGAAAACACTAAATTCCTGGCAAAAGATGGGATCTGGACTAAGTTTTGATCTCAACCAGTTGGTATGGCCTCCATGGACTTTTTACTTCCATTTGGTTTTATTCTTTGTTAACTTCAGTTGAATTCAAGGGGTTATCAGTCTTCTGAAATAAAATTTTCATGTGATTTTAGGCCTACACCTTGAATCATCGTTATGTTGCACCTATAAACTGGGTGTAGTTGGAGGTCTATGTAGCATGGTCAAACAATCTTAGGCGGTCTCCTCACATTTTGTCCTCTATGGCTGCTATTTGTATCTTCTATCTGATTTTTAATTTTTAATTTTGTTGTACACCTACTTAATATCTGTAAACGAACACTTTTTTGTGGATATCTCCACTATAACATTAGTGGTCTCATTAATTCAATTGTTCTCTGACTTTAATAGGTATCTTCCTATCACATAGCACACCTGTATGTGTTCCATTTTCATCTATTATTTAATTAACCTCTTTGAACAATGAAGCCTAGATATATCAATTGTCTGTCTAAACTGGCAAAGTTACATCAGATGAATTGTCTGCATTTAAACATGTAGTTTTGTTTAAATATCATTTCAATGCGGATCCTGTTATCTAATGATAAACAGGAGGATTTTTTTTTTGGTTTAACCATCCGGTATTCGGTACTGATTACTGAATGGCCCGACCAATCCGGATTCACACCTCGTAGGGCCCATTGGGAATTTCTCCATTTTTAGAGGTCGAACTTGAGACCTTTGGTTAAGGGTGGAGGCATCCCATACATTCCATTGTATCCCTTGGTAGTAGGAGGAAGTTTTTGAATAGATAACTACATATGAATATTTGCCTTTCTTTTCCTTCCTCTTCTTTCGGTCTTTTTTATCTTCTTCCTCTGTAGATATTTTGAAATGTTCTTTTCCCGGGGGATCATCTCGTCCTTGTCTAACCTATGTGGCATTTAGTGTTTTTAAAGGCTCGCTTGATGTGCATTGCAAGCTGTTTTGTTTTTCTCTGGTTCATGCAATACTCTAATGCAAGCACAAAGGTGATATGATGTGTGCAACTTCCTCATAGGCACTGTTTCTAAAGAGCAGAACTAAATAATATTGAGTGAATATGTTAATAATTAAAGTTAGGTAATAAAAATACAGTAATAAGAAAACTAGCTAAATCTCTTGATTAAAAAACAGCGAAAGCTAAAATTAAAAACTAAAATTGTACTATTTACAGATGAATGTGTAAAATATAAAACGGTTTCTGTACTTGATCGACACGATTTTGACTTCATATATTTCAATTTATTGACAATTTTTCTGTCCGTTTAGTTTGTCTTAATAGGTACTTTTCGTACATAATGTGTGTCAGTGTGTTGCTGCATGTCTGTATATAATATGCATTCATCATTTATTCCTTAGCAAGAATTTCTCAAGTTCATGCATTAATTGTGCTATAGGCTTAAAGCCACTGCAGATCCTTGATCCTTTTTTTCAACACACTCAATGCTTTGACAACGCTGGTGGCACTTCGTATATTGACGATTAGTGGTAGTTATGCCAACTAATTATTCAAACAATGCCAAAAAAGAAGTTAAATAGAAAAGCTGGATCATGTTTTTGTGACATTAGTTAAAATCAATATGATCCATCTTCAAGTAAACAAACAAATTCTTTTTACTTTATCTCAGCTACCATTTGTTTCAGTCGTTGTTAACATTTTCTGCCTTGTTTCTTATTTTCTTCTTGTGTAGGTAAATAGAGCCGCAGATCCTAGGGATGCAAGTTCAGCCATTGCTGGAGAGTCTTACAAACTGTGGCTAGATCATGAAAATCGGACAGATGATATAACAATCATCATTGTACATATTAAAGCCTTATCCAATGTATGAACCATTTGATTCTTATTTGTTGATTTTGTTGTTTCTTTTCTAATTCTCTGGATATATATAAATTCACATACTTCTACTTTACTTTCGTTGTGTAAATCATTATTGTTCCTATGGTTAGAAATAAGTAGTGACAAGTTGATCGATGGACTCTAGGAGCATCTGTTGCTAATATTACTGGACTAAGTTCTTCCTTCATTATGGATTTTTTCTATTGACTTATTTAAAATAGAATCAAAACAACATAGTTACCAAATTCTTGCCTGCAATTTCTTGCCTTTGGTATTCCACGATTCAAGATTACTTCATGTTTCTGTTTTCTTTTGGATTAGCTAATATACTCTGAAGTTGGGATAGTCAGGTGGTGGTGCCACAGCCAAAAGAAATGGAGGAAGAACAGCGAACACAGAGAAAGAAACACCGGAGATATATTTCACTCCGTCTGCTTCGGAAGGTTATCGGTCAGTAAGGAGTGAGTTGTCTGAAGTGAGCTGTTGTCAAACTGTTTCGTCATCAGACCAGAGCTCCAGAGTAGTAGTTTCATCTAGCTTGTGAGTTTCACTCTTTGCCAACTTTTCTCTTTTTCTTTATCTGTATATTGTTCTACAAGTGACCGATTGCTCCTACTTCTCTTGTAGGGATTGAACAAAGAAAAGACTTCCAAGGGTTTCCACGCATTTCCACATATTTTAGATGTGCCTGAAACGGTAACATCCTTCATTCCTTAGTCATTGATAATTACAAACTATATATATAACAATCGATGCATAAGTAGACGAACGAACTGATAGTGGTTTGCTATACCCTTCTACACATTGAATATGACAGATATAGCAGGACCTGAGCAGCATTCACTTAGCAGTTGAACCTATGTCCTTTCCTTGTAAAAGAATCTAGCAGTTTATGGATCTATTGCCCTCTGACTTCAACTGGTTACACTACTCACTTCAGTTTCTTCACACTTTACGTTCTCGTGCATAGCTCATCAATCAAGTTAACCTGAGTTGTTCTGGAGACTTCTTTGCTGGGGCATTGCTTCTATCAAAAAGCTTAACACTGATTCACATGTACATGGGTTAGTCAATAGTTGCATCTTCTTGCAACAAGAAATAGCAAACTTTGTACTGTATTCCATCTAAACTTGTCAGTTTTAGAATGACAATATTTGTTATCATATCATTTCGACTTGGCTGTGGAAGAACTTATTGTTGTATGAAGTAGTATCAAACAAGTATACCACGCATGAAAGTTGGTTAAATTTGTATATACAATGATCGCGGTGTAATGATCGTCGTACTAGAGATTAGGCAGCTCACTTGTGTGGACTTACTACCTTTTTATGAGTCCTTATGCTGTGTTCTAGGAAAATAAGATTCCTTATTAACAATTTCTAAGTCCTTTTTTTAAGCTAGGAACTAGGACATGGATTTGTCATGTCGAGAATAGATTTCTCTGTATCGTAATCCAAATGTAATATAGAATAAGTACTAGAGTACGTTTCATCTCCCTTCTCGATCAGTCAAAGGAGATATGAATTCCATTTAGGTGAATCAGAGCTTGGCTTGACCTTTGTTTTCTTGGGTTTAAGGCGAGAACTTGAAACTAAATCATCGAAAACCCCACATCCTATATTCTCCTCGGTTAGAGGTGAGAACTTGAAAGTGAGTCATTTAGTGGGCGAGA
Source organism: Solanum sitiens (assembly GCA_016801875.1). Classification (NCBI taxonomy): domain Eukaryota; kingdom Viridiplantae; phylum Streptophyta; class Magnoliopsida; order Solanales; family Solanaceae; genus Solanum; species Solanum sitiens. The sequence goes on from JABWTJ010000225.1 coordinate 1,066,177, forward strand.
ACTTGAAACTAAATCATCGAAAACCCCACACCCTATATTCTCCTTGGTTAGAGGTGAGAACTTGAAAGTGAGTCATTTAGTGGAATTGGGGAGTGGCGAAAGATGTTTATGGAATAGAACGTCTTATCCAAGGAGTTGGGAGATTATTATTTTTTTCCTTAGTGAACGATACTGATTTTAGCATCACTAGTTAACTTAATTGCGCTTTGCGTAGTAATGAAATTTTTTAAAAACAGTAATCTATAAAATATTTCATAAGAACCAAAAAAAGAAAACTTTGGATATTCTTTTTTATCCAGGTGATATGAAGAAAAAAATCGGGAATTTTTTAATCTTCTTCTGTGCATACGTTTACAAATTTAAGAACTGTTATTTACGTTGTACATTCGATATCTGTACATACGTGATACGTATAGAGTTTACACATTGTTAGATAAATATTTTAAGGGTGAGTTCGGTACAACGGAGAATGTTTTCTAGAAAAATAAGTGAATTTTTTACTTTTTTTTTCTTCTGTTCGATATGTAAGTAAAAATATTATCCTAAAAGTATCTGTATATGATGAGATAAAATGATGAAAGATAGGCGTGGGGTGGCGTGGGGTGGTAGCATGAGGATTATAGAGGCAGAAGTGAAAACGAGGTGTGATGACGGGAAGTTAAAAGGATAAATATACCAAAAATAAGTATAATATAGTGCAAATATAACATTTTCTTTTTAGAGCAAATGGGTAAATCTAATCATTTTCCAAATAAATATTTCACTTCATGACCCAAATGTTTGATGACTCAATAAGTATATCGGGTTTATCATCCATTCTAGGAATTTTTCTAACTTAAATACAAAATTGTGAAAAGAGGTTAAAGACAAGAATTTTTATAACAAAAAAAAAGAAAAAAGAATTCACGTTCACGTTCAGAGTGCAGAGACTGTTTGTAGTTTGTACAACAAGAAATAGTTTTTTAAAAAAAAATAAAATTATGTGAGTTTATAATCGCGAACATTTATTTATAGAAAAACCATGACAATGTTCAATTTATCACTGCAGCAATATTTTGTTTCACAACTATAATTTACTCATTTGGTAATGTTAAATAATATTGTAAAATATTTAAAACAGCACTTATAACTACTATAATTTCATGTTTACGAATAAATAAATAATTTTTTTAAAAAAAATTTAAATTACATTTCTAAACAAAACTTTAGTTTTGAAATAAATCTGATTTTAAAATCTGGCAAATTCATAAATAACAGTCCAAATCTCAATAGATTTCGAGCAAATCAATATATCTCTTAAGTCTATTTTTCCGTCCAGATTCATTGTTTCAATAAATTATATAATAGGAGGAGTTGTTGACATTTGTATTTTGAGTTAACAATGGCAGTTGAGAAATCTGAGGAAGAATGGCGTGCTGTTTTATCTCCTGAGCAGTTTCGAATCCTCCGTCAGAAAGGAACTGAGTAATTGATTTATTCTCTATCTTTCTTTTTTCGGCGATTCGATAAGTAAGCAAAAAAATATTTGATATTATTATATGAAATTTTGTTGACAAATTAGTATTTTACAGGCTAAAGGGAAGTGGTGAATATGACAAGTTTTTTGATGAAGGAATGTATAACTGTGCTGGTTGTGGAACTCCATTGTATAAATCCTCAACCAAATTTGACTCTGGCTGTGGTTGGCCTGCTTTCTTTGAGGGTCTTCCGGGGACGATAAATCGCTCTGTAAGTAAAAACTCTTTCGTCATAAAATTGCACTGGTGAAAATTCTAACTCCGCTATTATTTGTACTTACAGCCAGATCCAGATGGAAGGAGGACGGAGATTACATGTGCTGCTTGTGGTGGACATCTTGGTCATGTTTTCAAAGGAGAAGGTCACAAGACACCCACAGATGAACGCCACTGTGTCAACAGCGTTTCTGTCAAGTTTATCCCTGCAAATACCTGATCTCTTTTACTCTGAAACTCCTTTACTTGTAGTGGTGTAATTTTGGGGATAGTAAGCAACACAAATTACAATGGTAGAGGCTGAAGCAAATCTCTGTGAACATGTTTATGTTTGTTTAAATTTAGTCTCGAATGAATAATAGAGACTCAAGTATTGTTGATTTACTGACATGTATGTGGCTATTCAAAGTCCATAAACACAATCTATATCTGCCTTATTCCTAAATGCACCTCTGCGGTGTCAATAGGACAGCATAGTCCCATAAGTCTCTGTAATACGGCATACAAAATCATCATAAAGATTTTGGCCGGTAGAACTGCTGCTGCTGATAATGCAACTCCTAATAAATTGCTTGCTCTTTTCTTTTCAATATGACAGACGGAAGAAGTTTTGGGAAATAATAGGGTACCCTATCTATATTAACAAGTTGGAACAGAATGACCTTCAATTCTTGCTTGAGAACTTCAAGTGCCATTTGGTAGGCTGGAAAGTTAACTTGCATTTTGTTGCGGGAAGAGCAACTCTTATCTGATCTACTCTTAATAGTATTCTCAAATCACAACCACGTAATGCAGCTTATCAAAGTCCCATATCATATCATTGATGGGATGGAACGATGTGAGCGTAGCTTTTACTGGGGAACTACCCCAACTCATAAAAAGCTTCATCTTCTTAAATGGTCTCGTATTACTCAATCAAAAGATAGTGGTGGACTAGGTATTCAAGATTTGTGCACTAAAAATAAAGCTTCTTGGGTCAACTAGAGAAGATCGTATCAACCTCTTTCATGATCCTTGGGTTACCTCAGGTGTCAATCTGCAGATGCTCGATCCCTCTCACAGAGCGCGAAACCACCTTGACGGTAGCTAATATAAGACAAGTTCGCAACTGGTCTCTAAATGATCTATCCTTTGAACTACCCCATAACATCATGGCATCAATGGACTCTGTTTATTTTCCCCAATTTAGACATTCAGTTGATCATATTTCTTGGGGATTGACGGAGACAGGCACCTTCTCAGTTAAGTTTTGCTTCGCAGCACTTAGGAAGTTAACTAACTTAGAGTTGTGAATGAATTCGACTGATAATGTTGACTTTACTAGGATATGGAAAATGCACCTCCCTCCTAAGCTAAAGAAGTTTTTATGGCTTCTCAATCATGGAAGGTTGCCGACCTCTACCTTTCTCCATAGCATCAATATACTCCAATCCTTTCTTTCTATGCTTTGTGATTTACGAGAAGAGGAGACATGTGTTCACCTGTTCCTCTTATCTCCTAAATCAGCGCCATTATGGTCCGAGTTAGGAATCACTCAACAAATTGCTTCTTTGGGTACTTCTCCTCAGTTGGAAACTCCAAGTTTGTTGTCTAGCTTCGTAAAACTTTTGGGTGGTAGATAGATTTATTCACCGCATACCCACATCAACTTTCTTTCCTTTCTATCTTTGGGCTATTTGGTTGGCACAAAATAAATATATCTTCGAGGGACACCCTTTCTTAGTAACACCTAGGTCCATTGCGAACGTGGCAGCTGAGTACACTGGTTCATGGCGGGGAATCCAAAACCCAAATGTTATTTGTGCACATGTATGTCAAGTGGAACCAGTCTGCTAATTCTAACATTATGCTTGTTACGGATAGTGGTTGCGATTCAGTTTCAGGCTTATTTACTGTAGGAGGTGTTTTTAGAAATAGTGTCGGAGATTGGATACTTGGATTTACAGGGACTTGTCCTACTTCTCAGCCTCGTGAGATGGAAATGTGAGCTATATTGATATGACTCACTTTAGCTCTGCAATATGGGATGATGCATCTGGAAATAAACATGGACTCACTACAGTTGGTGCACCTACTAAACTCACCGCTATTTCATGACTCTCACGTTTACAGGGAACAAAACAAACTAGCAGATGTTTTAGTTGTTGTCACCATAACTACTACTTTGATGGATAATAACACTCTGCTGTTTTGGAACTCTCCAGCATCCTTGACGGATATTTTGCGGGCTGACAAGAACGGGGAGTTGTATAGTAGAAGAGTGCAGGCTATATCCCACTCCAGTAGGTCTATGTATAATACTAGTTCGGCTAGGCAAGTTGTACATACATCATCTGCTAGTTCGGTTGTTTCTGTAGTGCCACAGCCCCAACTTATGATCCTGTAAACTTTTTGTTATACAAAAAAAAATGAGAAATGATTATTGAAGAGCTAAAGAAGGAAGCTTCTTGGATAGCAAGAGAACAAGGGAAAAAACACACCAAACGAAGTCAACGATTGATTTTGTCCAAAAAAAAAAACAGCATAATAATTATAGAGATAGAATACACAAAGAAAATAGCCATGTTTTTGTCATAACTCATCTCAGTTTATTAATTCCAGCAACAGTTAATAGTTAGTCATCATTGTGTATCTTTTTAAGAAAAATCGGCAGAAAAAGTTAACTGTATGCCTCCAACTTCGTAAAACTTCTCAACTCCTCTTGTCTTTCTGTCTTCTATCGTTACACGCCTTGAGAGCCTGAACTTCTGCAACCAGCATGTAGTTTTGGAATAAACTAAAAAGTAGTCAACAATTGAGCACTAGTGTTGTATGCATACTTTTTTATTCTGTGGCCGCGTAAATACAATTGATATTATAAACAAGAGAATCTCAGTACGCACACATCTGAACATGAAAGCGTGCAGTTCTACCCCTTTTTTGATGCTGCATCACATGCCAGCTGAAAACTTGCACATGTAGATCCCCCGGTATACTATGTTTCTACCCGTTAGCTATATGTTATCTCAATCTCCGTTCTGCTTCGTTTGGAATACTATACTAAACTATATAGGTTTCATACAACAATAACTCCTACCATACTTCATTGTTCATCTCGCTTCATTATTCAAACAAAAAATATCATAATGACTAAATTTCATATCGATCATGTTCTTGATATCTAGTCAGCTAATCGTGCTCAGTTGATCGCACCATATAGTTCCTAAAGTACACTATAGGGCAAATAAATGCAAATAACTAATTTAGATTTCTAATTGGAATGATAACCTTTATTTTCAAAATACTAAATTCATATTCATAAAGAAATAGAAAAACAAAATGTGAAGCAAAATAAGAAAAATAGAAGATACCTTTTTGACAAGATTTCCAATTCCGGTCAGAATTGATCAGACAATCCTGCATATATAAACTTGTGATCAGTTCCAATTTGGGGTTTAGGGTTTAAGAATTTGAATAAGATACCTGTAATGATAAGTAGACGGAAGAACACTCGTTGAGCTGCTTCACAGTTTCGTCTTCTTCGTCGGCGTCGTCCTGATGTACCGTTGGCCGCATCGGCGGCGGAACCAGTGGCGCGTTCGGAGTTTGTTGACGGTCCATATATGTCGTCTGCGTCTGCGTCTGCGTCTTTATTTGCACATTGTTTTTACAATAATTGAGTCATTCCCCCCAAATAAATACATTAATAATATTCCATTTTTGTCCTTAATATTTTGGAAAAAAGTATTAGTACCAAATAAACCCAAATTTAAAAATAATTTTCCCAACTCATCTGTCATATAAATTGAGATAAAACGACATGTGAAAAAAAAAACACTTTCTATAGTTTATATTAGGATTTCATTTGGTCTAAATTTTAATTATTTAAATTTAATATATTACTAGTTGATTTGTTTCTTTTTCAGAATAATCTAATTAGTAATAAATTTCAAAAGGATTCTATGTTGCGATTCTTAGTTCATTATTCAAAAAAAATCTAATAAATACTCCTATCATTTCATATTAATTAAATTTTTAAGGTATTTTTTATTTTTAAATTAAGCTGATTGAAACATAAATAGTTACGGCGGCTTCATACTCATGAACTTCTCTTTATTTCTATTTAGCACACTCAATCTAATAAAAAGTAAATATGCCTAGTCAAATAATAGAGAAATAAGAATTACAATACAGTAATAATTTGGGACTAAATCTACTATCCCTATTATTTTATCTTAATATTATATTTTTTGGAGTTAGTTGGTGTTTGTTAAGAATTTCTTTTTATTGCAATAATAGTTTTGGGTCTATTGATATTTATTAAGAATTCAAGATTTTTAAGTAGAAATATAATACTCGTACAATAACAAGCATATACTTGAGGTCTCTTTAAAAGTTTGTTTTAATGCCCCAACTTTATTAAGTCTCTTTGATCATCGAATTTGCTTATATGATCAAATTTACTTGTAAGATTATGACAATAAAAGTCTCTAACTCTAAATAATAATAAATGATTAAGATTATTTATTTTAATATTTAAATATGCATATGAAATTAAATATTATAAATTTTCATTTCAATTAACAAATATTACTTTTTGATAAAAAAATAATATATTTAATGTTTACATTTGATTATAAAATTAATTATATAACTTGCAATATAAAGTACATATCAACAAAATCTTTGTTTTGATGTTGAACAATTTCTTTTTTAATAAAAAGATATATGTTGAATTCTTAAAAAAAAATATGTACATTCATAGTTCAACAATAATATATCTTAGTGTTTACTTACTAAAGAATTTAATCATACAAACAAGTTGGATGATAAAGAAAATCTCAATTAAATATAGTAGCATAAAACAAAATTTTAATAAGAGAGCTCAAGTATATACATAGTTATTGTTTTGATATGGCTATAACTTGTTAAACCAGAAACCTTTGAGTTCTTGATAGACATTATCAATGTACCCAAAAATATTACTGCAATAAGAGTTCATGACAAATATCAATACACATTCAAAAAATTGTTCGTCTAAAAAAAATACTAAACAAAAATATTTGAAAAGATGGTAAAAACTTGCCAGTTTACGATGAAAATTGATGTTTGATTGAGACAACAGAGGAAAAAAGTCGATAGCGAGAGAGGCAAATTGTGCAAAGAGAAAAAAAGAAGTGGATAACATGATTATTTTGTGACTTGTAAAATAAATCTGAATGTTGTTAAGACTCTCCTATATATAACTGTTCGTTCAGATCTTTTCAGATCCAATAAGAGATTATTTTAAAAAAGAAACAAATAGACTTCATAATTTGAATTTGCATGATTAAGATTATAACGTAAAAATCAAATACACATAATATAGTGAATTTGAATAATTACAATTCAAACATTTATTAAATATCAAAAATAAAATATTAGTAGGATTTCTTTATAAAATCATAAGCCGAACGACCCCATAAGACTAACAATAAAACAGAAGAAAGCTTTGAATGGTATTCAATGTATTGAGTACCAAAGGCAAAGTCAACATTTTGCTAAAAAAAGATCTATTCACATATCACAAGGGACATATTTAATTCTACATATTTTTTGCCAAGTTCTTTTATTTTTCCTCTTTGATTGCTATTTTATTTACAAGTAAAATACACGATTTGTGATAAAATAAGATTCCTCAATTAGTTATTTAGCTATCCAGTATTAAGTAAACTTCCGTGGCAAAATTTGCAATATTAGTAAGAAAATGGAAAAATATTGATTTCGTTCGTAAGTTAGATTCCTTTTTTTAAAAAAAACAAACAAACTATATAATAGACATTCATGTTGGGTTCAAAAGAATTATAACATTATGCGGAAGCTTATAATTGTAAATTACAGTACTAAATTAGATGATAAAGAAATACTAAAAGATAACTATTTTATAAGATCGTTTCAGTCAATTTGCCTACATATGATAATGAGAGAATAAATCTCCCTATAAACAAATTTCTTTGACTAATGATATTATGTTCTGGTATAAGAGATGGTCTTCGATTTATAGAGCTCCAAACTTTTCTTTCAAGGAAGAATAACTCAAATATGAAAGAAAATTATATTTTTTCTTTCAGTAATAGTTAAAAGTATTTATGGTAATAATTTGACTTTTTTAAAAGAGAAAAATAAAGTCCAAATAAAATAAGAAAATCATAACAAATTCCCCTTTCGACTTGACTTTTCTGATAAAATACTCTTCATCATTTTTCTTCACAAAATCTTCATGTGTCATTATTGTTTACCATGATTTAAAAACTTATATGAGTTAAAAACTGAAGTTTTGTGCATTAAAGTAAACACGGGTTGATGATATTGAAGTCTTGTGTTAAAATTATATGAACAAAATTGACAGTGGAGCTCATGTGTTAAAAGTAATATGTATGAGTTGAAATATGGAGTTCAAGCCTTAAAAGTTAGCTCGGGTTGAAAGTTTGAGCTCATGCATAAAAATAAGCATGAGTTGAAAATTGATTTTGGTTTTAAAAGAAGGAGCAACATTGTTGAAAAGGAAAAATTACTGAAATACACGTCTTATATATATTTTCGTTATTTCCAATATCCCATTATATTTCTAAATCCCTTATTTCTTTAATGTATTCGACCTACATATTAATGTATCTGAACTACATATTATGTATCTATTTTATTTTATAATTTATTCAAGTTAGTTTTTAATGTATCCAAGCTACATATTTTGTATTCGAGCTACATATTATGTATCTGATTTATGTTATAATGTATCCGAGCTAAATATTAATGTATCCGGTTTGTGTTATTTTTAAGGGATTAATGTAATTACAAACTAAAGAGAGATCAATTGTTATTTCATATTAAAACTATGTGATTCCTAAAATTTATCCTCTTGAAAATATGGTTCAAATTTCTTTTCCACGTGTAGTTGAACGAAAATCTTCATTATTATCAAATTTGTTGTAAATTGCTTTGAAACTGTCTTGAACATGTCTTCAACTTCATTCATATCTATTTAATCATTGAACCATCTGCTTTGATATCACTTGTTGAGTTAAAAAAAAAATCTAGATATCATGCAGAAGCTTACAGTTGCAAATCATAATATCGATAAATCAGACAACATATAAAACCATACTAAAATAAATACAATATTATTATATGATTTGACTAATTTACCTACTTATTTAAAAAATAATAAAATACATAAAATTATAGAGAGAAATTATCTCCATAAATAAAATTCTTAAGTGACTAAATTATGAATGTTATATTATGTTCCGATATGAGAATAGGAGTCTTCAATTGATAGATTTTCAAATTTTCTCTTGAAGGAAAAAATAATCCAAATATAGAAGAAAATTATATTTTTCCTTCTAGGAATAGTTAAAACATTAATGGACTATGGTAATAATTTGATTTCCCTTCAAAAGAAAATTAGAACTAAATAAAATAAAAAAATCATGTTAAGTTTTAAACGGTTCACTACAATACATATTGTTTATAACACTCCCCTTAATGTCTATTTGATATTTTATGTGCATCATTAAAATTTTATTAGAAAATAAAACTAATGAATTTTTATTTTTTTTTAAAAATAAATACTAATAATAGGCATTTTGAAATTAATTATATAGTAGGTAAGATTTATAAAAACTATATGTAATCTTGAACATCTGTTGTAAAACTAAAAGTATGCAAATTCAAATGCATCACTCTTTCTTCCAAGCAACTATTACCAATATTAAAGCAAAAATGGCACCCATAAATTCTAAAAGAAATTTTACTACATGATGTTATGTTTGTATCATTTATAATTGTGGATTACGGGGCTCTTATTTTTTCTTAATTATTCTCAATTTTCTGGTAAATTTTAACTAATCTCCATCCTCAAGAGGTTGCACTTATATTTTAGGAGTACTTGTGTTTTTTTTTATTTCACTTAATGTTTGGAGCTCGTATTAAAGTTTGCTCTGATTAAATTTAGATTGCACACTATATGGTCATTTTAGGGATAGCGCTTTCAAACAAGTTTTTTTTTTTATATTCAAGGCTCAAACTTGAGACCTTTGATTAAGGGTGGAGCAGTCTCTCCACTGCAACACAACTCATGTACATAATGATTCGTATTTTGAACTAAAAGATTTTTTTTAGGTGGATATCATATTATACAGAATATCTTAGCAATAGTTACATACAATTTTATAAAACGTGTAAAGGCAGGATGCTTGTAACGTGTATGGTTATGAAAAAAACCAACATTTTGATTAGGCATAATACATATATTAGATCCTAAACTTAGCTTCAAATTTTAACTTTGACCTCAAACTTTCATAATGCACAAATAGGCACTTTAACTATTCTATCTTTCAATAAATAAATACGCGAATATTTCAATCAAAACCGTGTTACACACATGCTCTGACGTGGAAAAGTAAACCACTCAGTGGCTGCCAACTAATTAAAAAATTTACACGTATTTTTAAAGCATAATACATAAATTGGACCCTTAACTTGGCTTCAAATTATAACTTTGACCTTTAACTTTGATAGTGCACAAAGATACACTTTAACTATCCGAAATTTAAACAAAAAAACACGCGAATATTTCAATCAAAACGCGTGTTACACACATGCTCTGACGTGGAAAAGTAAACCACTCAGTTGCTGCCAACTAACTAAAATAAATACACCTGATTTTAAAAATTATAAAAATAAATTATAATATAGAATAAGGTGAAAGTGAAAACAAATTCATTTTTTAGGTAAAAAAAAATTAGTACCTCTTTTCTTCTCTCTCTTAAAAATTCCTAATCTGAAATTCATGTTCCTTATATTCAAATCAAAGAAAAAATTGTTCAAGATATTTGCTGTAATTTAATTTTCGAGTTATCTATTTTTCTTCCTCAATTTAGTCAAGGTAACAAGATTCAACATTTTACAAACAAGAATTTGCATATTGTTGGTCAAATGTTCAAACTAATATGAGAATCTCTAGAAGAAACTAATGTTTTTATTGCAAAATTATTTCAGAGCAACCCATAAATATGGAAAGACATGAGATTCAATGAACTTCTCCTTCTTTTCTTTAGTTTGAAGTATATTTGTGCTTTATGTTGTCAAATATTTGACTGAAAAAAAGGGTGCTTTGTGTATTGTGATTGTCATAGTGAAGAGAATTGCAATTATGAATTTTGGAGGCCAACAAATGAACTTACAGTACTAAAAATTATTAAGTAAAATGGTGCACTTAAAGTATTTGATAAATTGTCTGATAGAACTTTTCACATATTTTTGTCAAGTTTGAGTAGCAGTCTGATATCTAATCAAAATGCCTTCAAAAATTGCATTCAATTTGTATAATTGTATACTCACCCCATCTTGTCAAAAAAGACTTCATTATAATTTTTTTCATAATAACAAAAAAGTAATTAAATGTCACTTGCATTTTGCAATGAACAACAAATAATGCAAAAAAGAGGGAAAAATTGTTGAAAAATTAGAAAGAGAGTTTAATTGTCATTTCAGTGTTTTTTTTACTGTTGGGCACTCGATTTTTACATCTGACGCGCCTAATTTGAGTGAATTTTACGTATTTTGCCATGTAGGATCCGAGTATTTTTTTGTTTAAGTTTTGGATAGTTAAAGTGCCTATTTGTGCACAAACAAAGTTAAAGGTCAAAGTTATAATATGAAGCCAAGTTAAGGGTCCAATTTATGTACTAATTAAGGGTAGAATTGTCATTTTAGCAATTTTTTTATCGTTTTGGGCCTCAAAAATTACCTCTCACTCGCGCAGAATGCGTGTATTTCACGCATTTTGCCAGGTAGGAATCGCGTGTTTATTTGTTGAAAGATAGTATAGTTAAAGTGCCTATTTGTGCACTATGAAAGTTTGAGGTCAAAGTTAAAATTTGAAGCCAAGTTTAGGGTCCAATATATGTATTATGCCTTTTGATTAATAGTAAAAATATGAAATTAGGTGAAAGACAAGTGAATTAAAATGGATCACGTTTACTTTCTTTCCGTCAAATCTTCGAAGGAGAAAGCGAATACAATAATATAAATTGCTCAAAGGAATAGATAAGTACAAGAAGGGGAAGGACAAGAGCCTTCTCCTATTGAAGCTCTAAGAAAAAAAAGATAAACGGATTTTGAAGAAAATTCTTGATGCCTTCTATTCTTTCAAGATGAGTCTTTTAAAGACCAAAAAGTCAATCTTCGCTCAAGTGTGAAATGACTATACGTTAGCTTTAAAAATGCTTTTTAGTAGCACTTGTCTGTGCTTTATAGGTTGGGCTCAAGACTAATCGGAGATAAATTAGCGCTAGGCTCAAAACTAATCATTGATCTATCCGAGTGTCAGTATAAGATATATACAAGTCACACGAAGGAAGATCTATCCAAAGTTTTTCAAGCCAAAATGGAAGCAACGTCCCTCCAGTCTTGACTCAATCATGTGTCATGATCTGATTCACTCTTTCAGTAAATGCAAATGTTCTCGCATGTGTATATATCGAATAAGCCAAGCCGTTATTGAGTTTTGTTTTGCAAACAAGATAAATATATTTTTTATGACACGAAGCTCACACATATTTTGTAATAACTGAGAAATCTCCTCTGATATGTAAAGTTGTTAAGTTAATAGGAGCTGAATCATATTTCTCATCACACAATAAACATATGTAGATAATTTGATTTTCCACTGGAGATATCAATATGGAAGTCCAACTATTTCGAATTCACATCGTGTATGAACCCATTCGTTAGGAAGTGCTCCCTATCAAAAATTTTCATCTCTACAACTCGAACCCTAGATCTTGATTAATAAAAAAGCAGCCCCATTCTCTGCACGTAGAATTTTCATTATCCCACTTTTCCTTTTTTTCTCTCCTTCTCAATCTCTCTATGTAATAACTATTTTTTAAAAAAAAATTAAAAGAGAGAAAAATTAAAATAAAAAAAACCTATCCACGTGGGGGTGGGGGTAGCTTGAGTCTTGTTTGTTTGGTTTGGTACAATATTAACCATAGCTAAGCCAAAAAAAAAACCTATGATGACTCCTCCTAACCATATCTAGTTTGATTACATGTGTACACCTTTGGTTAAGTTAACCTAAATACAAAAATAGAAAATAGGAAACAAAAAAAATAGAAACAAAAATTAAAAAATTAAAAAAAATGTAATTTCACCCCCCAAAATTTAGAGAAGAGACAGAGAAAGAGAAAGAGAAAGAGAGAGAGAGGCTTTCAATGTATTAAAGCTAGAAAATAAAAATTAAAAAAAAAAAAAAGAGAAACAAAAACTAAAAAAGGATCTTCTCTACTCTTTCTCTAATCTCCATGCTCTTAGATTTATCCTACCTTTGATTTGCTCAAAACTTTTTAGCTCTAAATCTGGTATGTAATTCATCGGATTAATCTTTAAAATATCAAAAATTCTCACTCTCTTGTATCGATCTTATCTAAAAATGGAATCTTTTTTATTTAATTTCTGGAATTTTCTGATTTTTTTTTGCTGTTTTGTGTTTTGGTCTGATTTTGATCGATGATTTGAATTGGGTTTGATCGGAACTTAAATGGGTGTGATTTAAATCCGTTCAGTATTGAGAGTTTGTATCTGGGTAATTGATGTTTCATCGTTTAACGGTCTTGTCTTGATGTAACTTTTACTTGTTTAATTCATATGGGTTCTGTTAATTTTGTGAAATTTGATTAGATTATAAGATTTTTAGACTTACCCAGAAATTGATGATCATGTTTTGATATGGTTTTTGTTAAATGCACTTTCATCTGGAACAGCTGATGTTATATCTGATGTTATGTGACACTATAAGAACTTGGTTTGAGTGTTTTTGTTATAGCTATGTGCATTGATATGGGGTCAACATTTTTTTTTTTTTTGGTTTGTAAAATTTGTAAGTTTGTTATGTGGATTGAATGTTTCTAAAGGGGAAAAAATGTGTTTGGCAGCTAAGTAATGGCATCAATGGTTGCAAAGGCATGTGCTACGCCATCGGCTCAATATACACCGGCTGTGACAGTCTTGGAAAAAGGAAGTAGGAATAAGAGGAAATTCAGAGCGGATCCACCTCTAGTTGATCCGAATAAAATGATTCCTTCACCTCAGTTTGAGTGCACGAGTTTTGAATTTTCAGCGGATAAATTTGGAATGATCCCTACTCATGAATTGTCGAATGGTTGTGATATGTGTAGCCTGAAGCAAGACAGCTCAGAAAGTTTGAAACTTGATCTTGGATTGTCTTGCAGTGTAGGATCGTCTGAAGTAGGTCCATGTGAGCCAAGAGAGGTAGTTGAAACAACTGAACAGTTCCATGATGCTGATTGGAGTGATTTTACGGAAGCCCAGCTAGAAGAGCTTGTCTTGAACAACTTGGATACAATTTTCAGAAGTGCAATTAAGAGAATAATGGCATTTGGTTACAGTGAAGAGATTGCCACAAAGGCTGTTTTAAGGTCTGGTATATGCTATGGTTGTAAGGACATTGTATCAAACATAGTGGAGAATACATTGGTTTTTCTTCGTAGCGGCCATGACATTGACTCATCCGGGGAGCATTATTTTGAGGGTTTGCTGCAAATGGAAAAGTATGTGTTGGCGGAATTGGTCTGTGTTCTGCGGGAAGTTAGGCCTTTCTTTAGCACTGGTGATGCAATGTGGTGCTTGCTAATATGTGATATGAATGTATCTCATGCTTGTGCAATAGAAAGTGATCCTTTGAGTAGTTTGGTTGGTGACGGTAGTGAAAACTCCTCTGCTTCTATGCAGCCTCATTTGCAATCCGAGGCCAAAAGTTCTGAATCCATCACTAGAATTCCCTGTAAGCCAAATCCTTCAATTGCTTGTGCACATTGTTCGTCTGAGACTTCCAATGTCGCTTCTGCTATTTCTGGGCATAGCTTTCAGTTGGAAGCATCCAATATGCCAGGAGTCCATGAAATCAAACCTAAGCCTTCATTTGCTCTGACTGGAATTATCCCAGAGAAAGATTCTTCAAGTTCTCTGTTTGACACTGTTGATAAAACCTTTACGGCCACAGGAGCACCCAATCCTCCAACCGTTGAGGAGGAGTTTGTGGGTACTAGAAAGGTATCTGGCATCACCAAAAGGGAGTATATACTTAGGCAAAAGTCCCTACATCTGGAGAAACATTACCGCACTTACGGTTCAAAAGGGGTCAGTAGGAAATTCAACGGTTTTAGTGGTTTAGTATTAGATAATAAACTTAAGTCCATGGCAGACTCTGTTGGCATGAATATAAAGAACACTTCATTGAAGGTCAATAAGATCTCTGTTGCTGGGAGAAAAGATAATGTACACCATAGTATCTCAACAAATAATGGATTTTCTTCAACATCAGTTTTTGGGTCCAATAATGGCAATGGACCTGTTCCATTACCTAATACAAATATCCCTACTTCATCACCGCAAGTCAGTACTTCACCTGCATTGCCTGCTGCTGATACTGAGCTATCGCTCTCATTCCCTTCCAGCAACATGACCCCAATGCCTCTTAGTTATAATGCTGGGGCCGGTGTTTGTGCTTTTAATATGATTCCTAATGAAAAATCTATTGCTCAATGGGTTCCTCAAGACAAGAAAGATGAAATGATTCTAAAGTTAGTTCCAAGGGTTCGCGAATTGCAAGGTCAGCTCCAAGAGTGGACAGAATGGGCCAATCAGAAGGTTATGCAAGCCGCTCGTAGACTGAGTAAAGACAAAGCTGAGCTTAAGACACTTCGGCAAGAAAAAGAAGAAGTGGAGAGGCTGAAGAAAGAGAAGCAGAGTTTGGAGGAAAATACCATGAAAAAGCTAGCTGAGATGGAGAATGCCTTGTTTAAGGCTAAGGGACAATTCGAACGAGCTAATGCTGCTGTTCGTAGGCTTGAGATCGAGAAGGATTTACTAAAGAGGGATATGGAAGCTGCCAAATTGCACGCAGCAGAGTTTGCTGCAAACTGTCAGGAAGTTTCAAAGAGGGAAAAGAAGACACTCATGAAGTTCCAGTCATGGGAGAAGCAGAAAGCTATATTACAGGATGAACTGGCAGCTGAAAGACGAAAGCTGGTGGAACTGCAACAAAAACTGGAGCAAGCTAAAGATGTTCTGAACCAGCTCGAGGTATGTTTACTGGGAGAATAAGATCATAACTTCTTCACAAGATACTTCTTGTCAAAGAAAACTTAGGCTTCAACCAAGTTAAAAAGGCTTTATTATCTAGTTAGGGACTGAGACCTTCAGCCATTCGTACTGTAGAATAAAAAGGATAAAATTAAACAGAAGAAATGCAGAACTTAGATAAGAAGATACTATTTTACAAGCTTTATGCTAGTAAATATGTTGAAGGTTATATAAGACTCTTGATAAAAAATTGTGAATAAATGGTATGGTGGTTCTCTGGCTCTCCACTGACGTACCTCCGCATCAGTCATTGACAAGCTGACATCTCTGTGATAAAAGCTTCATGCAATCTGAACTTCTGTGATGGGGACTTGCGACCTTTTTACTTTTTGAGAGATAAATCTAAGATAATGAATATGAATGAACCTTTTGTATGTGTTCGCTTTAAAAATGACTTGACGTGGTTTTTGAACGTCAATCTCTCTCTCTCTCTCTCTCCCCCTCTCCAACTTTGTTCTCCCAAGAGAAGGTTGTGGTGACTGGTAAATGCAATTATTTTATTTTATGTGTTCTTCCAGATACAATCACCTGATGTCTATAATATGCATATTAGGAATATATCTTCCAACTTATGCATTTGAGAATTTGAAAAATGAACATGAGAATTTTTGTCTGCTGGATTCTTTATCTGAGAATGACTCGACTCTCGTCCGCAAAATTTCTCTAGGTATAAGCAATAGTATGCATTAGCATCTAATGATTCAAGGATTTTTCGGTCTTCTTTTTGCATTGTTCTGTAAGTACGGGTGCATAGCATATTTGTTCAGTGCTATTTTCCTCACTTTGTTATAGCGTTTTTGAAGTGGATAGCTTGTTGTTCAAAGTCAAATAGATGTCCTGACAATGGGAATGAGGTATATCTATCTTCCACAGTGTCTTGTTGCCTTCTATTTTTCTTATAAGAGAATGTCTTGTTGCATTTAATCTGTTGAATTCAATATGCTTTGACATTGATGTCTGATATACATAATTTGCAGAACACATCTCTTGGTATATCTTGAAGGGGTCTTTGGTAGGGTGTATAAGAATAATGTTGAATAGGGTTTGTATTAGTAATGTTGGTAAGAGTTATCCTGAGATTATTCCTTATGAACTGTTTGGTTTGGTGTATTAAAAATAACAAGCATTGCGTAATTGCTAAAATAGATTGTGTTGTTGCAAGGTCTGCTTACACTTTACCATCCTCGGACCACACTTAGTGGGATTTCACTGAGTTGTTGTTATTGTTGTTTACAAAAATACCCTCCTAAAATGCGGTGGGAAGGATGTGGAGAAGTTTTCGACTGACTATTGTGTCCTTTTAACTATGCTAATGCATGCATTAAAAATCCTTGGATTGCTATACGCTTGTTTTCCATGTATTAGTTATTATAACGTAATACAAAATAGAGTGTATTAGTTATACATAGATTGAAGAAGTGTACCAAACAAGGTATTAGTAATACACAAAGTTAATGCATGCATTATTTTTTCTAATGCATCCCTATCAAACGACCCCGAAGTGATTAACCTTAAAGAAATTTCTCAAATGGATCTCAAGACTAAATGGTAATATGTAGAATTATAGGAGTAGGTTGTTGGCACTGGCCTCTTAAATGCATTGCTGCGTTTGAGAGCTCTGAAAATAACTTCAGATTGCAGATTCAAAGAAGCTTGAACAGATGAATTCTTATTTCTTGCTTCACTTGAGGCTACATTTTCCTTCGTCATAAACTCTTAACATGACATTCGAGTTTGTTTTACCCATACCTAAGTATTGGTAAATACTGTACAACATCAGAAATAATACTTTCTCAATGAAGCATATTTGTCAAGTTTGACAAGGGAGGGATAGCTAGTGGAAAGGACCCTCTTCCTTCAACTATGAGTCCAGTTGGAGAGGGAGTTGTTGCCATCATCAATGATTCTCATCAGACACTTTTCCTTTTTGCCTTTTAGTATTTGAAATTGCTAAATGCAAACATATCAAGGGGAGTGATTATTAGGTTGCAGGTCTCTTTCATAATACAGATACCTTTGTACTTTGAACCAATGTTCTTATGCTAATTTATGTTCTCCCGATGAGACAAGTGAATGATCTTACCTACAAAGCCAATGTCTTGCAGGGTAGATGGAAGCAGGAAAAGAAGGCCACGGAAGATTTACTTAGGCAGGCTAGTTCACTAAGGAAAGAGAGAGAACAGATTGAAACTTCAACCAAATCCAAGGAGGATATGACCAAATTAAAAGCTGAAAGTAGTTTACAAAAGTATAAAGATGATATTGAAAGGCTAGAAAAGGAAATATCCCAGCTCAGACTAAAGACTGATTCTTCAAAGATAGCCGCTCTTAAAAGAGGCATAGATGGAAGCTATGCAAGCAAACTGACCGACTTTAGAAATGCTCCATTACCAAAAGACACTCAAATACCTTATATCTCCACATTTCTGACAGATTTTGAGGAATATTCTCAGGATGGAGGGGTGAAACGAGAACGCGAGTGTGTCATGTGCTTGTCCGAGGAGATGTCTGTGGTTTTTCTGCCATGTGCTCATCAAGTGGTATGCACAACATGCAACGAACTTCATGAGAAGCAAGGAATGAAAGAATGTCCTTCTTGTAGGA
Source organism: Solanum sitiens (assembly GCA_016801875.1). Lineage (NCBI taxonomy): Eukaryota > Viridiplantae > Streptophyta > Magnoliopsida > Solanales > Solanaceae > Solanum > Solanum sitiens. The sequence continues at coordinate 1,084,701 of JABWTJ010000225.1, forward strand.
GCCTGATCCAGCAGCGGATTTGTGCGCGTTATAATCATACTTAGAGTTGCTTCAGAGAATGAGTGAAGCTGTCAAAATACTGATTCATGAAACTTTATAATGAATAATGCATTTGTGTTGCCTTTTTCAAATGTATGGACAATTATGCTTGCAATATGTGACTCTTTTCAAGAATGAAAAGTAACAGAAAAAAAAAAGAAAAAAAAAGGAGAGTGTTTAGTGTGGCCTTGTAAATCATCTGTCTCTTTTAAATAAAACTTGAGTTTTCCTTTTTGTGTTGTTTTATGTATCTTTATCGACTATATGCGTTGGTCATTATTTTGTTGGCTATTTATAAGAACATATATTACACTTGATTTTTAGCCAAAATGCTGTGTAAGACATCTAAATAATACTCTGACAATTCCTTCAATCTTCTCTGATTTCATGCCTAAGGAGGTTACCTCATCTTGGTGTATCATATAACATTTGCACATACTTGACACTTCAATTTCTAATGACATAAAATGCTTGGCCTCCAGACAGCGTTATCGGATACATGTTAGTTGAAGTGCGGGAAATAAAGAAAGATCAATGGTAATGTAGGCAGAGTGGGAAGTGATAGGTAATTGGTGGAATAGTCGAAGTGCAGAAAGATTAAAGTTGTAATGAGTAACCTACCTTGGCACACTATGTAGCAGCAATTATAGAACCCTAATGATGTGTTTAACTTCAATACTAGTGTAGAACCTGCCAACTTTTTTTTTTTGGGGGGTGTAGGGGTTGGGGGCATGTTAATTAGTCTTAACAAATATCATCCTTGCGAAGTGCTTTTTATTTTTAGTTATCATTGTATTGCAACTTGCATATTTGACTAAAGAGATTTAATAGGTCTCAAATTTTTGGCTTTTATCTTATAGATAACAACTCGCATAGACGGCATAAACATACTCTATATTCCGTCAAGCCACCTAGTGGTGTGGTACATAGTGTGTTTAGTAAATCATGCCCAAACAAGAGGCTTCAAAACAAATAAAAGGTGTGTGTCACACTCATATTTAAGCAAGGAAAATCATAATTAGCAATAAAATGGGCCCTCGTACCATATCCGGCTTGGAAAAAAAATTAAAAAGATTCTGGCATGCGTTCTTTACTTTATTACGTTATTCTTCAAATATTATAGTATTAACTAGCGTACTTGGTTGCGCTTCGTGCGGTTATGAAAAAAATTAAAATAAAGTTTTATACTAAATCATAGAAGATAATGTATGAAAAATCAATTGAATATATCTATATTTTGTAACAGTTGTTATTCCAAGTCATCTATAAGGTACATACTCTTTAATTGAAATTATTAGTTTTTTATATCAATATTTTTTTAATTCGGACTTCTTCCTCCTCTTTGTTATAACTGTATCACTACTTACTTTCTAGTATTCGTTTGTTCACCAACCTAAAAAATTATCATATCAAAATCAATAAAAAAATAATAATTAATAAATAAAAAAACAAAATAAGGTAAGAAAGAAAATACATTTAAAATACACTATTTAAAAAAACGAATTAGCTATGCAGAAAAAATTGAAAAAAATGACATACACAAGTTCCTAATTCTTCTAGTTTTGCTTAGCTTATATACAAAAATATTAAAGAGTATATTTCATATTTCAAATAAATACTACATTCAATATACAAATTCCTAAAAACGAAGAGTCATTATAATTAAGAGGATTAAGAATGTGACTTTAATATTTTGACATTTGTACATTATGACCCCATAAAGCTCATAATGTTAGAGTTTGAAAATGAGTATCTAATTTCGCTAAAAATTACCATGTCATCAAATATTAGAAAAACTATGACATCACATAATTACCATTCTTGTAATTAGCATGTAAAAGCAAGGCAATATAGTAAAAGATGGCGAAATATGACCGTTAGAGAGGGGTCATCCCTCTATATTTACTTTCCTTGTTCTTCAACTCCAAAACTTCGATGGAAAAACACAAAATATTTTTGAATAATCATCCAACATACTGAGAAGAAATCTTGATACTCCTGTGTGCAAATTCTTCGAAGAATGTTGTAAATTTTTCTATTTAGGGAGGTCTTCGGGGCATGGCGCCTCAGATACATACAGAGGGTAGGGTAGGGTAGGGTAGGGTAGGGTGGTCCTCGGGGCACAGCGCCTCGGGAAGGGGGGTTAGGGTAAGGGGGTCCTCGGGGCAGGATTCCTCGGGGACAAAGGGTAGGGTAGGGCGGGTCCTCGGGGCATGGCACCTCGGGGACAGGGGGGCAGGTAAAGGGATCCTCGGGGCACGGCACCTCGAGGACAGGGGTAGGGTAGGAGGTCCTCGGGGCACGGCTGCCTCGAAGACAAAGGGTAGGGTAGGGGGTCATCGGGGCACGGCGCCTCGAGGTAAGGGGATAGGGTAGGGGGTCCTCGGGGCACGGTGCCTCGGGGACAAGGGGTAGGGTAGGGTAGGGGGATCATCGCGGCACGGCACCTCCTGGATAAGGGGTAGGGTATGGGAAGTCCTCAGGGACGGAGGGATACGGTAGAGGGTTAAGGTAGGGGGTTCCTCGGGGCACGACACCTCAGGGACGGGGGCTGACGGGTAGGGGGGTCCTTGAGGCACGGTGCCTCGTGGATGGGGAGAGACAGGTAGAGGGGGTAGGGCAGGGAGGTCCTCGGGGCACGATGCCTCGGGGACGGGGGATAGGGTAGGGTAGGAAAGTCCTCGGGACATGGTGCCTCAGGAACAGGGGGTAGGGTAGGGTAGAAGGGCTCCTCTAGGCACGGCGCCTCGAGGACGAGGGCTAGGTTAAGGTAGGGGTGGGCAAAAATACTGAAAAATCAAAAAACCGAACAGAATCGAAAAATTTCAATTTTTTAGTGTCGATTCTTCGGTGTTTCGGTTCGATTTCATTTTTTTTTCAAAACTTCGATTTTCGGTTCGGAGTTCCGTGCAAGGGTCCCGAAACTACGGTGCACCGAAGAATCAAGTTTTATTTAATAAATTTAAAAATATTTAATTTATATTACCTATAATTACCTACAGGCTATAGACTACAGTCAACATTACCTACAGGCTACAGTCAACAGTGACTAAAGTCTAAAAATTCAAATCACTAACTCAGAAGTAAACCCTAAGCCCCAAATTAAACGTCAAAACTTTCTTCATTGTTTTCACTTCTCGTCGTCTTCAAGCTTCAACTGAGAAGCGCTGATTCTCAGCCGCTGACAAAACTTTCTTCATCCTTCTCGTCTTCTCGTCGTCGTCGTCAAAACTTTCTTCATTTTCTCGTCTTATCGTCTTATCGTCGTCTCGTCTTCAGAGGCTCAGACCATCGCTGTCCGCCGACGTCGAAAAATAGTATGTATTTCTCGAACCATTATTGTCGATTTTCTGTAGAATTTGTGCAAGATTGTTGTAAAAAACTGATTTTGGATGAAACTTGAAAGGGGAATTGCTGAATCTTTCTTTTGCTTATCACTTTAGTTTTTTTTTTTTTTTTTTTTTTTTTTTTTTGCAGATGGGGAATGAAAATAAAGTTGTTGTTGCTGGTTCAACTAATGACTTGCATAACGATGACACACCTGACAGTGGCAGTGTTGACACCCAACCTAAAAAGAAAAGAAAAGAAATAGCACCAAGATCCAAAGTTTGGAATCATTTTGATAAGGTTGTTGAGAATGGTATGAATGGAGCAAGTTGAAGGTATTGTCCCCAATTTCATATCTATACTTCCATTAATGGTACAACTGTATTGAACCAACACTTAGCAGGGTGCTCAATTTATAAGTCTACTATTGAAACTACTTCTTAATCAAAGATAAATTTCTCGTCTACTGATTCACGTGCACCGCTTTGGAAATTTGAACAAGAAGTAGTTAGGAAGGCATTGATGTTGTTTTGTTGGCTGTCCGCTGGAGCAGCTCAACATTGTTTTGTTGCATTGATGTTATTTTTATTTTTGTTGGAACTTGAATGTTAGCTAGAGGCCTATAGCCAAGATGTGCTTAGCCTCAGATTTTTTATGGTGCTGTATTTTTTTTTATTAAAATGAGAAGTGAAATAGTTAGACAGTGAAGTGTTTGGTTCTGAGTAGATTTTTAGCCCATTTCAAAATTGAAAGTAAATTTATCTCTCCTTTTGTCGAGGCTTCCAACGGAAATGGATATGACAAATCTCAGAGCATTATTGATTAACTAGCTGCTGGAAACTGGAATAGTATTGTGCAACATTATTATGTAGCCTGACCAGTCCGTTACAATCTCCAATTGAATTAGATCTAGTCCTTGTGTAATTATTTTATGGACATGAAAAATACATTACTAATTAATTGTAAATCATGCTTCTTATGATACCTTAGTGATTAATCCCGAAGTCATAGTTAGCAAAAGAAGTGATGAAGATGAATTCTTAATAATTGCATTCTGCCACAGATTGCTCTTAGCAATATGGCAATTGGCAGCCATTGTAATTATTTGGCATGTAAAGAAATCATTTGGCATGTAAAGAAAATAGAAATAATTTTATTTGTAATTAACACATGATGAAACTACTAACACTTTATTTTATTCCCTCTTTATTTTTATTCACACTAAAAAACCGATTAAAAAATACCAAACTTTACCGAACCGAAGTAGAAAAAAACAAATCGAACCGATCTAGTTTGGTATAAACTATGGTGCACACTTTTCTAAAATCGAATACCGAAGAACCGAACCGAGATTTGATTAAACCGAACCGATGAACCAAACGCCCACCCCTAGGTTAAAGAGGGGTCCTCGGGGCACGACGCCTCGTGGACGGGTGGGGGTTCTTCGGGGCACGACGCCTCGGGGATGGGGGTGAGGGAGGGTAGGGGGTCCTCGGGTATGGGGGGTGGGGAGTGGGTCGTTGGGGCACGGCGCCTCGGGGAGTAGGGGCCCTCGTAGGTAGGGTCGTCGGGGCACGGCGCCTCGGGGAGTAGGGGCCCTCGTAGGTATGACCCTTCCTCATAGCCTAATTTTGTTTTCTTCATTGACTTTGAGGGCAAAGTCTTTTTGTTTGGGGAGGGGGTGGTGAGCAACATGCCATTTTAGCTGTTAGAATAAATGAAGTCAACTCTGTGTTTGTCTGAAATATTGTGATTAGTATGTTCGTGTTTCTGATGGAATTTTGAAGTGTGTGAAGAGGGTTGTGCAACAACTATTTTTTTTTTTTTTTGTAAGAAATGAGGACCTTAATATGAAATTTGACAATTTATGATTAGAGAATGTATTCTCTGACCATCAATCTTATAAATAATAATAGGCCATTGTTGATGTATTTCTTTATACTAGTTCTGAAAACGTGCCTTGCACGTTTGAATTCTGTTACTGTTATAATTTATATAGGCCCAACTCTTGTTGATAAAAAATTGCTCAACATTGTATGAAGTACTACTATTTGTGTTTTTAAGCATATAAAATAAACTCTTTTTAGTGTTTACTTTCTACCTATAACTTAAATATCAACAATTCTTTTTGGGGATAATGAGCAACTTGTAAGGCTAGAACAATATTTTTACCAATTAGAATTATCACTCAAAAATTCTAAGCCCCAAGGCTGAAGTTTCTTGGACATAAATATTCCAACAATCATTAAAATAAAAAAAAATGAATGAAGGGCACAAACCAATAAAAAAAATAGTGATCAATAAAAAAATATTACATGTGAACTATTAGATGTGTTTCTCCAACAATCATGAAAATAGAAAATGAAAAAGGCATCAATAAGAAAAATAGTGACCAATAAAAAAATATTATATAAGAACTATTAGATGATGAAACACAAAATGTAGTGGATTAATATTTTTTATCCAATTTATAAGCGAGAAATTAAGTACATGAAAGGTTGTGAATGAATGTTTTTAATGGTAGAAGCTAAAAGGTTTAACAATCAAATTCATTAAAATATGGAAAATGATAAGTTGTAACATCTTATTATGTATGATCTAGTTTAATTATCATTATTGATTTAATTTTAAAAATTAGTAAAAGATTTTTTAATTTTAAAAATTGATGAAGGGCATTTTCGTAATCTAACTTTGAACTTAAAATCTTCCCACTTATAATAATATATGATATTTTAGCGATGAAAATAAAGAATTTTTTTTAATAGAGTATATATTCTGAATTATTTATTAACAATGTATTATTCTCATTAAATAGATATTAAAGTTGATAAGTTTCATCATGTATCCTCATTTCAAATAAAAAGATAATGATATGCTCAAATAATATAATCATATAATTGATCCAAAAGAAAAAAAGTCCTGACACCTATCTATTAATCCTCGCGCGAAGCACGGATAAAATCCTAAAGAAAAGAAATATTAATTTTCTTATACCACATTATATCTTCTAAAGCTCTCATTCAAATACTTACAGTAATAATTTTTTTTATATAAAACCAAAAAAGATACTATTTAATTACAAATATACCGGCCTTGCATGTTGATGAAATTTTTTAAAGAAAATAATCTAGAAATAGTGTTTTAGTGATAATCATCTTATCATAATAGATTATGTGCTTTGATTTTATGTTTCATCCGCAAAAGAAACAATATATGTAAAGTTAAACCAACAAAAACATATGAATCAGAAAATACAGTTTTCTCTAAAAACTTATGTACTTCATGAAGATCGGTATAATAATAATTTGCTTTTCCAATAATTAATATACATAAACAAAATCTCATACTGAAAGAGGATCAAAAAAATGTAGGAAGATGATGATTTACAAATACGAATAAATACAAATGGAGGCTGATGAAAAACTATCTAAATAAAATGATCATTTTTGTCAAATTCAAACTTGAAATTTCATCCTAATTTCACTTTGTCAGATAAAATATCTATGAGCCTTAGATCGATGATGTATGAAACCTAAAACTCAATAGAAATATACAAAAAATATGATCAAATAAGAAAGATTTAATGTAGTTAAATTATTAACTTACTTGATGAATATAATGAAATAAGGAATAAATAATGTAGTAATATTTTTAACTTACTTGGAATGGATTAAATAAGTAAAATAGGAAATAAATATACGTTAGCATGATTAATTGGATTGACACATTATCTCTTTGTTGCAGTGGTATAAACAAATATAATAGTCAAGAGTAGAAGGAAAGTACAAACTATACTTTCTGTACAACTATTTGAACTTGATTTCTGTACAACTAATAATATTGATCTCTCAATAACATGTAAGATATATGTGTCCCAATCTGTTGGATATACTAAAAGAAAAAGAACATTGAGGCATAAAGTTCTATCTAGTCCTACTAGAAAATACAATTTTCTGTAAAAATAAAATCTGATACGATACACAATATCCCTATGAGAATCAGCTTTGTTAGGCTGAATGTGTGAGCTATTATAAGGTTGTCCATCTTGAAGAAGTTGAGCTATATTCTCCACTTTCCAATCAGTACAATTTCTTCTAAATTTTACTAACCAGCCTTGATTGCTTCTACATTGACTGTTACCCTGCTGTTTTCTGCAAAACTGAAGAGATCGGGAACCTGTCTCGTGGAGGAGTATTACTTCCCCACCCAATCGTCATACCAGAGAAGTATTCTTTTCTCATCTTCTAGCTTTAACTGTATTGGTTTTTCCTACTCCTCCGAAATGCTTCTTATAGTATGACGGGACCAAGAAATAAGCATGCATCATAGTTGGAAACCTCCTGTATTGCATTCCAAGCACTTGCCAAATATGTGACTAATGGTATGATTAATCACATGGGGATTATACTAGGAAGATTGCCCTAACAGGACACCATGTGTTTTGTATCTGGTACACTTACAGATTGGATAAGTTACTACCTCCACATACCAGCTTTCATGGGGGAGTGTAACGACATCATCTTCCACAGTGTATTGCTGCAAAGTTGAAGAACATGATACACAGTCCATCAGACAAATGCTGAATAAATAGAAATAATAATGATTAAGCACGTTTTAAATGGACTTGAATGACGGTATCATGTCGACCCACAAGGCATGACCAGTTCACGCTGACATTACATAAGCCAAGACCACTTCGAGACACGCAGCAGAAAGTTTCTTTTTATTTGTCAAGCTGAATTATATCCCTTAGATAAAGAAGATTCCAATACTGCAGTACATAGTAGACATTTATCTTACTTTTTGCATGTTACAGCTAAGTTTTGGAAAAGCCCATTAGTCTAACAATAAGGGTGGCTAAAACATTTAGAGCTTGCTATTAATAACCATAATTTTCTATATTCATTAAGTCCGTCAAAGGTTTTCCGATGGAGAGATCTACTTCAGGCTCCAACTAAAAAGGCAACTTGGTATGTTCCACCTGCAATAATTCACAGAGACCGACCTCACAGACTGACAGACCAAGCTTTACAAGAGTAACAGACAGACAAAAGCATTCAGTTAGGTAATTCAGTACCTCCATCTTGGCTCATAACCTCCACTTGTTGGAGCAACAAGAACAGTCTGCCGAGCCCCAGGGTTAACGAGATTTTTTTCAACACCATTTCGCAAATAACACAAGCAAAGGATTATAGTATCACTCAGCTTTTAGCTAACCAACCTGCATGAGAGAATGAGTTATCGAAATCTTTGAAATCATGTTTTACCGAGGTAACATTATACATACCACATCTCATGAATTCCTTTTGCTGTATTATCACTTCAGGCACTCTTCCATGGTTCAATACCTCCTCCTACACAACATTAAAGGAAAGGTGTCATTCCTATACCACAGCCCAAGAGCATCTATAGCTCAAAATATAGTCTATTCTTTAAGGCATTAACCAAGAGTCTATAAGAAAAATCAGCCCGGTAATATAAAACCAGCTTTACAGAATATGTAAATACTTTACAAGAGGTCTCCAAATTACTGGTGTGGCTATCTAAATCGTGAGCATCAACATGTAGCTTCCAGATTCCAAGTGACAGTATCAGGGCCTAAGAATTTTATATCTCCAGTGCTTTCACCAGATATCTATCAGTTCAACTCATGTCACCGGTAAATACTACAGTTGAGAATTACAGTAAACAGACAGTCAGATGGAGACTCCTAAATTCGAGAATCACTTCAGGATATCAGAAAATGCATGACTCAATCACCACACTAACTTTTTTAACACCAATGCATAACAAGGAAGCATTACCAAAATGAAGTTTCAAATTTTTTATGTATTGACCTTTTTCAATGTAGTAATGACACTGCATACAGACCAAACAGCAACAAACTTCTAAGCTCATAAATTATGTCATCCTTAAACCAACAGCTATGACTAAAAAATTTGCTCATAAGTAATCTATAGAGAAAAGAATCAACAGCATCAGTGAGACAACCTAGTTTAGTATTGTGTCTATTGGCAATTTTTTTAATCTTGGCTTGTAAGCTCCCTCTAAAGCGCACTTATTTACTTATACAGAACATGATCCCCCCAACCCCCAAATTCTATAAACAGTGGCCACTCATTTAGGACAAAATCAGCTGACCCCAAAGAGGGGGAAAAGGAAAAAACGTTGCAAAGAAAACAAATGGCTAAAACAAGTTGCATGATAGAAGAGCAGTATATTTGAAAACGTTTGTTAGTTATTTGGAGTTTGGATGGTACCTTTAGGGAATCAATTCACTCTTAAGATCATATGATCATCTTACGGTTTCCGAGCAAGAGTAAGGTCAGATTCATGATTGAACTCAACTACAGAACTTTGCCATAGACAGAATAAGCTGTCAAGTCAAATCATCTCAACCAACTGAAACAGCCACCTCCAGGATTTCATCTGAGCTGGATGAGCCAAAATCAACGCTAGTAGACCTGTCTGCGTGCACATTGCTGATGTTTACCTGATGAACTATCTCATCAATCAATTCTGCATATGCTTCCCTTGGAAGGATTCCAGAAGTTGAAACATCAGTCAATAGAGTAAAGAGTGAAGAAGAATGGCGGGATCTATACAGGAGATTTTTCATAAACCTCAGACTTAAATGGTCAACTTCAACGCTAGCATTAACCATTTCAAGTAAGATCCCTTCAACCATGCTAAAATCACTTCTTTTACAGAAACCCGAGAGAATCAGATTATAGGTCTGTTTACTTGGGGCTGGACCAACCTCCTTCATTTGGCGGAACAAAGCATAAGCTTCTCCAACTTCACCACCAGTAAGAAGTCCACTAATCGCAATAGTGTAAGAAACATCATCTAGTTGGGACTTCCCTGAAGCGGCTTTCCTGATTAAACTAATAGCTTTGTGAAACTTACCAGATTTTATCAGCCCATTTATTATCACAGTAATTATGTGAGAATCAAGCCCAACCTGACTTCTAACAAGTCCATGGTACACCTTGACTGCCTCGCCTATCCTACCTGACCTGCATAATCCAGTCAATAATCCGGCAAAGGTATACTTATCTGCTACAAAACCTCTATCTATCATGTCATTGTAAAATTCAATGGCACCAGCAGGATAACCAGCTTTACAGAAATAGCTAAGGAAAGAGTTACAAGCAACTAAATCAGGTTGGATCTTGAAGCCAGTTATGAGCAAAGGTAGTTCAACGAATTGCTTAGAGAGGCAAACGGTTGTAATCAAAGAACAAAGAGTATAAGAATCAGGTGTTAGTCTTTGCTCCCGCAACAGAAAGAAAGCATTAATTGCATCTTCATACCTCCCCATTTTAGAGAGGCAGTGTATTAACACATTACAAAGAACCAAATCAGGGGAGCATCCTTTTGATTCCATTGTATCCAAGATCCCAAATGCCTTGCTTGGCATCTGGGACTCAAAAAATCCCTTGATCAATGATGTGCAAGTTACAACATTTGGTGAATACCCACTCTCTACCATCTTCTTAAGTAAATGACTCGCAGCATCCATGTTCCCAGCTTTACAGTGAACATCAATTAATATACTCCAAATTCTCTCACATATAGGAACACCCAAAACTATCATGACACCCAATATCTGGCTTGCCTCTGCTATGCAACCTCCTTTACAATAACAATGCAAAATCACAAAAAATGTTTCCTCATTAGGATAATACCTTTTTCTCAACATTATTGTAAGTACATCCTGAAGATTAACCAAATCATTGAGCTTACACAAGTTACACACAGCAATGCTATACGACAAAAAATTTGGAACCTCGGTTTCTTTCAAAACTCTTAGTGCCACTTCGACACGCTCAATCTTGAACAATACATCCATTACAATATTCCTAGAAAAAGTATTTGGTGTATAACCATATTTAAGTATTTCCTCAAATGCCTCGAAAACTCTATCATACATTCCACCAAACCAATAAATTCTCAATAAAAACAACAAAGTTTGTGGCTTTATTACACAACCAACCTCCTCTAATCCCTTAATAATCCCTTTCACTGTTCTAAACCTCTGCGTCAACCTAGACACAATACTAACTATAAGGGTCAATGTGCCCCTATCATGAAAATAATTGGGTTGCCTTGCACACCACAAGAAAAATGAAAAAGCAAGAATGTCAGAACGGCAATTTGATATAGTTGTATGTACAATTCTAGGGGTTAATATGATTCTGGGATTTTCAGGAAACTTCTGGTAATGTCTAGAAGAAAAAGAACCTTGTGGGGTATCAGCAAAACATTGAATCTGTGAGCATAGACTTCGAAATGAGGCCAAAGATTCCATTTTGAGCATTCGATGTGAAGCGATTCTTCCAATGGAGAACCATTTCCATAACATTTCCAGTATATAATACCAAGAAATCTAAAAAAGAACAGCATATAAAGAGAATAAGAGAGAGATTCAGGCAGACACTTTTTGTCTACATTGATGAGTTTTTCTTTTGAAGATGGAGCTTGGAAGTTGGTCATGTGCTGGTAAAACCCTGCAGACCAACAAAACCCTAGAAGACGATTGACCCGACTGAATCCAAGACCCGAATCCGACTTGAAAATGTTAGTTTTGGGAAAATTTGTCTGATAAAGAGTAGTTAGATTCAATATTGAGATAAGTGTCAAAAACACACCTAAATTATTTGCTTTTTTTGAGTTTCATACTTAAACTATTGAAAGTGTGAGTTTCATATCTAAACTATCACTTTTTGGTTTGAGAAATACTACTCAGTAGTATGTATAGTGCACTCTCTCTTTTATATGAAAAAACTTTGACAAATGTCATTCCACATTATCTAAATAAAATTAAAGAATAAAAAATTAATATTAATTAAAAATTAAAGATTATTACCATATAAAAAATTAAATTATTTTCTTGTCTCACTCCATCACCTCCTCCATGTACCCCCTCCCCCGCGACAACGTCATTCTTTTTTTTAAAAAAAAATCATTTATAAAATATTTATAAAAAATTCATATTTCATCCTCCCCCTCCCCCTCCCCCCGATAGAAATTGATATTATTTTATTTAAAAAATCTATCCCATCCTATTGAATTTTCGCTCCTAATTTTTATTTTTTTACGTTTTTCTTATTTTGTGTTAGATATGCACGTACATATATTTTTAGAAAAATAATTCTACTAATGTACCGAATATAACATAAACAACTAAAAAATATAAAAAGTCTTGTGGCAGCAAGTAAAAAATATTTTTGATATGTATATCTAAACACTGAAAAAAAATTGAAAGTAGAGGGTTAAGTGGGATGGGTAGAATTATATTTTTAAGAAAATAAAATAATATCTAAATTAGTATTTGATGAGGGGGAGGTGATGAAGTAAAAAATGAAAGACTTTTATTAAAAAAATTTAAGCAAAATAAAAAACTTTAAAAAATGGTGTGGGGTAAGAAAAATATTTTATATTTTATTTTATAAAGAAAATATTATTTTTTATAATAGTTTTTTAATTTTAGCTAATACTAATAATATTTTTTTTGTTAAGGTTGGATATCTTGTCCATGTGGAGTGTGATATGGAAATTCTTTAAAATAAAAGAGAGAGAGTGTATTACACATACCATGATGAGAGTGGTATAAAAGAGAGAGAGTGTATTACACATACCATGATGAGAGTGGTATAAAAGAGAGAGTGTGTATTACACATACCATGATGAGAGTGGTATAAAAGAGAGAGGTGTGTTTCTCAAATTAAAAAGTGATAGTTTAGGTTTGAAACTCAAACTTTCAATTATTTAGGTATGAAACTAAAAAAAAAAGGTACAGTTTAGGTGTGTTTTTGACACTTTATCTCTTCAATATATTATATATATTATGAGCATGTTATAATTTAGGGAAAAGGCTTAAAAATGCCCTTAACCTATTAGAAATGGTTCAAAAATGCCCTCCTTCCATCTATTGGTTTAGAAATGCCCTTAACGTTTTCTTTAGGTTCAAAAATGCCCTTTAGTTAACAGAAATATGACATGGAATTGTACTAGACAAGTGATCACTTTTCATTGGTCCACAATTCTTTTATCAAATAAAAAGACCCACCCAACCCAAACCTAACCCGTTTTCACATGGACACTTAATTTTGGTACTTGTTTTCTGGCAAAAATTAAGAGGTAAATCATCCGCAAATAAATCGCTTCAACTTTGATTTCGACGATCTAGGGTTCTTTTCATCCTTTGATTACATTGGAAATACAATTTTGAATCTTGGAGTCATCGAATTCAAAACCCACTTTCTTAATTTAGCTAATTTTAACACAGGTCTCGTTTTTGCTACATAAAAGTCGTGTAGATGCATTTAATTTTTTAATTGTAAATAGCATTTGTGGTGATGGACAGCAATTATTCGGCTGTTTCCAAGGAATCTTTTGCTGAATTACAAGTTAAAAGATGATAACTTTAGCTATATATACATATGGATACTTAATTTTGGTACTTGCTTTCTAGCAAAAAATGGGTTAGGTTTGGGTTGGATGAGTCTTTTTATTTGATAAAAGAATTGTGGACCAATGAAAAGTGGCCACTTGTTTAGTACAATTCCATATCACATTTTCTGTTAACTAAAGGGCATTTTTGAACCTAAGAAAAACGTTAAGGGCATTTCTAAACCAATAGATGGAAGGAGGGCATTTTTGAACCATTTCTAATAGGTTAAGGGCATTTTTGAGCCTTTTCCCTATAATTTATATAGTGAATATATAATTGATGTTTTTTTAAATGTATTATAAGTGTCATACGTGAATTTCAAATATTTAAGTATTATTTAAATTATTTGTGTTATATTTATTTTGAAATGACAACTATAGAATTTATCATTAATGTGTATAATATTGAATTTGAATTGTATTACAACTATTGTTTATATTTAATACGATTTTAATAACTTTTTAAAATGTCACCTCTTCTTTTTTGATTAATCACAATTTCATCGTCAGACTATCAAGAACTCCAATCTACTCAAATATAAACCATCATGCAATCCACGTAATAGTGGGGATTCTTCAGATCTTCAATCACTGTCGACACCAACATAAATTCAAATTTGCCTCATGATAGAATCTAATCAGGACTGAGGTGCGGAAAAAAAAAAAGGAACACGAAGAAAGATTTTAAAAATAATTTCAGTCACAGACTCATAGAATACATGTAATCAAAAGCTCTCTTTGAATTATTATATGCAACATGCACAATTATATTCATATCCCAGCTTTCATCATCCGTATCAAAGAAGTTGGCTATACTAGAAATGAGTCATTATCGGAGAGAGTTTTTTCAGTCAGATCTAAACGTAAACGAAGTTTTAACCTAGAACTAAAATAAAAATTAATCGTAAAAGAAAAAAATTGAATACTAGACATCCCCCGGGCACCCCCCCCCCCACACACACACACAATTCCACCAACCTACTCCTATTTTTTTTTGTTTTTCAAAAACAATAAAAAATCTGTTTTTTTAAAAAATAATAAAAAATTTACCCCCTTTCCGGCCCTCCCCCCTGTTGGGAATAAATCCGTAACAGAAATAATATTTGCGGTAATAAAGGCAATAAATGCGGAACACAACAATACGGTTAATCAACGAGAATAAAAGAGAAATAATGACACCAATATTTTACGTGGAAACCCTCCTAAATAAAGGAAAAAACCACGACCCGAGAAGAGCAACGAATATCACTATAGTAAGGATTTTACACTTGTAGATCTGAGCAAAACTCCAAATATCACTACACACTCAAAAGAAATAACCCTCTTTTGATTTTTTCACCTCACTATAATATCGCTCACACTCTCTATTTTTCCTCACATATTATTTTCCTCTGTGATACCTCACTCTTCTTTTCTCTCCTTTGTAATTTCCTTTTGGTGTATTTAGAATGAAGAATTGTCCTCCCTTTTATAGAGAACAAATACACTACCCTCCAAATGTGCTACAGAAGAAAAACAATTTTTTCTTCTTCATAGCTTACCTACTCTACCAAACTTTGAAATTGGCAGAAAACAATTTTTTCTTTACCAACTTTGCCAAACTTTGAAATTCAAGAAAAAACAATCTTTTTTTCTTTACCAACTCTGCCAAACTTTGAAATTGGCAGAAAACAATTCAAAGTTTGGTACATGGGGATGGACCCCACAATCTCCCCCTCCAGACCCATTCACCTGAAGGAGGTAGCTCTAGGTTTCTATCTTGAGTGCATGCCGACAAGTTCTTTGCATAGCTCGAACTTGTCTTTTGATACCACCTTGGTCAGCATATCTGAAGGGTTTTCACTAGTAGGGATCTTCATGACCTGCATAGATCCGTCCTCTATCTTTTCACGAATCCAGTGATATCTCACGTCGATATGATTCGTCCTTGCATGATACATGGTGTTCTTGCTCAAGTCTATTGCACTCTGACTGTCACAATAGACAACATACTCCTTCTGATACAATCCAAGTTCTTGAAGAAATCGTTTCAGCCATACCATCTCTTTGCCAGCTTCAGTAGCTGCAATGTATTCTGCCTCAGTTGTAGAGAGTGCGACACACTTCTGCAACTTTGACTGCCATGATATAGCTCCCCCTGAAAATGTAAACAAATATCCAGTAGTGGATTTTCTATTATCAAGGTCACCTGCCATATCATCATCAGTATAGCCCTTCAAGATTGGATCAGATCCTTCAAAACACAAGCAATCTTTTGTGGTACCTCTTAGGTACCTAAGTATCCACTTAACTGCCTCCCAGTGTTCTTTTTTCCAGGATTTTCAAGGAATCTGCTAACAACACCAACTGCATGAGCAATATCAGGTCTTGTACACACCATTGCATACATCAAACTCCCCACTGCTGAAGAATAAGGAACTTTAGTCATTCCCTCTTTCTCCTCTTTTGTTGTAGGACACATCTGTTTGCTCAACTTCAGATGACTCGCAAGAGGCGTGCTAACAGGTTTAGCACTCTTGATGTTGAAGCGTTCTAGTACACGTTCAATGTACTTCTCTTGAGATAGCCACAACTTTCTTTTTGTTTGTTCTCGAACAATCTTCATCCCTAGAATTTGTTGTGCTGGGCCCAAGTCTTTCATGTTAAATGACTTGGACAAATCTTTCTTCAACTTTGTAAAATCAGCTCTTTGTCTTGTCCTACAATTAACATGTCATCCACATACAACAACAAAATAATAAAATTGTTGTCAGAAAATCTTTTGAAGTATACACATGGATCAGAATAGGTTTTTGTGTACGTTTGACTTTTTATAAAAGAGTCAAACTTTTTGTACCATTGCCTTGGGGCCTGTTTCAACCCATAAAGACTCTTATTCAATTTGCACACCATGTGTTTCTTTCCAGATACTTCAAATCCCTCTGGTTGCTCCATATAAATCTCTTCTTCCAAATCTCCGTGAAGAAATGCAGTTTTCACGTCCAATTGCTCCACTTCAAGATCTAGACTAGCTGCTATGCTCAAAATAGTTCGAATAGAAGTCATTTTGACAACAGGTGAAAATATTTCATCAAAATCAATACCTTTCTTTTGTTCGAAGCCTTTTACAACCAATCGAGCTTTGTACCTGACCAACTTGCCATTTCCATCTTTCTTGAGTTTAAAGACCCACTTGCACTTAAGCGGTCTTTTGCCTTTTGGAAGTTCAACTAGCTGGTATGTGCCATTTTTCTGTAGAGATCCCATCTCTTCGTGCATGGCTTTCATCCATTGGCTCTTTTCTGGATGAGACAACACCTCCTTAAGATTTTCTGGCTCCCCTTCATCATTGATGAGGACATACTCTGAGGTAGGGTATTTGGATGACTCTACCCTTTGTCTTTCTGATCTCCTCAGAGCTTGAGATTGTTCTTCTTCTTCTGGGTACTCCATTTGCTTGGTATTATCACCGAGTTGCTCCCCCTGCTCAACAATCTCATCAGGTTGCTCTTCATGCTCAGCAACTTCATCAATCGTACTTTCTGCACTTATGGGATGGTTAGAAGAAGAAGGAATGGTAACAAGATTAGGGACTATACCATTCTTTTTCTTGGCCTTCTCGGATAGATCATCAGCAGTTCCAACTTCACTTTCTCGAAAGATTACGTCTCTGCTTCTGATGACCTTCTTCTTTACAAGATCCCATAGTCTGTACCCAAACTCGTCATCTCCATATCCGATGAATATGCAGGGAACTGATTTATCATCTAGCTTGGTTCTCTGCTCCTTCGGTACATGTGCAAAAGCTTTGCAACCGAACACCTTTAGGTGCGAGTAAGACATCTCTTTGTTGGTCCAAACTCTCTCCGGAATGTCAAACTCCAACGAAACTGATGGACTACGATTGATAAGATAACACGCTGTCCGAACTGCTTCACCCCAGAATGTCTTGGGTAATTTAGCCATTCTGAGCATGCTTCTCACCTTCTCAACAATGGTGCGATTCATTCTCTCAGCTATACCATTGTGTTGTGGGGTTCCAGGAACTGTCTTTTCATGTCTGATTCCATGGTTTGAACAGTACTCTTCAAATTCTCTTGAAGTGTACTCACCTCCATTGTCAGTTCGGAGACATTTTAGCTTCCGACCTGTCTCTCTTTCTACCAGAGCATGAAACTTTTGAAATACTTGAAACACCTGATCTTTGGTTCTCAAGATATAAACCCACAATTTTTGAGAAGCATCATCAATAAAGGTAACAAAGTATTTATTACCTCCTATCGATTCTATCTCCATTGGACCACAAACATCAGAATATACCAAATCAAGTATATTTGACTTTCTTTCAGATGATGTCTGAAATGAAACTCTATGTTGTTTACCAAATAAACAGTAGTTACAAGGTTTTATCGTTGCACCTTTGGCAAAAGAGATGAGTGATTTTTTGGAAAGAATTTGCAATCCTCTCTCGCTCATATGACCCATTCTTTTATGCCATAAATCTGCAGAATTCTCTTCGTGAGCCGCATTTAATTCACCTGGGCATATTTCTGCATTTGTCCTGTACAACGTGCCACGAGCAACTCCTTTTGCAATCACCAATGCCCCTTTGGTGAGTCTCCATTTTTTATTTGCAAAGTAGTTCTCATATCCATCTCGTTCCAAAGCAACTCCCGAGATTAAGTTCATCCGCAAATCAGGTACGTGGCGCACATCTTTCAACACTAATGTGCATCCAACATTTGTTTTTAAGCAAATGTCTCCGATCCCCGCAATCTTTGAGTAACTTGTGTTACCCATTTTCACATTGCCAAAATCACCGGCTACATATCTGCAAAAAAAATCTTTTACCGGTGTGGCATGGTAAGATGCTGCTGTGTCGACCACCCATTCCGACTCTACACCTGCCAAGTGCATGCATTCTTCTTCCTCATTTATGAAGAGAACAACATTGTCATTATTTTGCACCATGGCAGCTGTGTTGTCATCATTCTTCTGGCCGCTGCTTTCCCCTTTGCCCCTTTTTAGATTTGGACAATCTCTTTTGAAGTGTCCTGGTTGATCGCAATTGTAGCAATTTCTGGCCTTTGATTTTGATCGGACTTTAGACTTTCCACGAACTCCGGATCTACCATAGTTACTTGAGCTCCTTTGGTAACTTCTGCCTCTACTTTCCGTGATGAGAGCCTGTCCGTGATTTTCCGGCCTTTTTCTTATCTTTTCATTAAGCAAAAGGGCTGATGTGACATCCTTCAACTCAATAGAGTCCTTACCATGTAAAATGGTTGTTGCTAAAGTATCGTAGGAAGATGGCAACGAGTTTAGGAGCACTATGGCTTTATCTTCATCCTCGATCTTTACTCCGAGGTTTGCTAGCTGCGTGATTAGTCCATTAAGTACATTTAAATGAGACAAAAAATTTGTACCTTCACCCATATGTATCGCATATAACTGCTTCTTTAGGTACAATTTATTTGTCAGCGTTTTGGACATGTATAGATTTTCTAACTTTATCCAAATGCCACATGCACTCTCTTCATCGATGATGTTATTAACTACATTATCTGTTAAGTGCAATCTGATTGCACTGGCAGCCTTTTCATCCATTTCTTCCCAATCCTCAAGTTTCATGGATTCGGGCTTTTTGGATTTGCCGCCTAGTGCCTTGTGCAAACCCTGTTGGATGAGCAAGTCTCTCATCCTTCTCTGCCACATTGAGAAACCGCTATCACCGTTGAATTTTTCTACCTCGTACTTTACTCCAGACATTTTTTTTCCACTGAGTATAGTACAATAAGCTGCAAAAATATTTCTGTAAATGAGCAGTACCTGTGCTCTGATACCAATTGTTGGGAATAAATCCGTAACAGAAATAATATTTGCGGTAATAAAGGCAATAAATGCGGAACACAACAATACGGTTAATCAACGAGAATAAAAGAGAAATAATGACACCAATATTTTACGTGGAAACCCTCCTAAATAAGGGGAAAAACCACGACCCGAGAAGAGCAACGAATATCACTATAGTAAGGATTTTACACTTGTAGATCCGAGCAAAACTCCAAAGATCACTACACACTCAAAAGAAATAACCCTCTTTTGATTTTTCCACCTCACTATAATATCGCTCACACTCTCTATTTTTCCTCACATATTATTTTCCTCTGTGATACCTCACTCTTCTTTTCTCTCCTTTGTAATTTCCTTTTGGTGTATTTAGAATGAAGAATTGTCCTCCCTTTTATAGAGAACAAATACACTACCCTCCAAATGTGCTACAGAAGAAAAACAATTTTTTCTTCTTCATAGCTTACCTACTCTACCAAACTTTGAAATTGGCAGAAAATAATTTTTTCTTTACCAACTTTGCCAAACTTTGAAATTGAAGAAAAAATAATCTTTTTTTCTTTACCAACTCTGCCAAACTTTGAAATTGGCAGAAAACAATTCAAAGTTTGGTACATGGGGATGGACCCCACACCCCTTCCACTAACCGACCCTTAAATTTTTTTGTTTTCCAAAAAAAAAAAGAAATTGTTTCATTTTTTCAGTTATATGGGTTGAATATGAATTCTCATGTTAACCTATTTTGTTCATATTTTTACGAGCTTAAATAGGTTGAAGACCATAATAATCCATTTAAAAATATATATATATAAATATGAGTAATTCATTTAATATAATATCGGATAAAATTATTTCATTTCACTTTTATGAGCTGAAATTGTCACCTCGAATGTATTTGATGGTGCTATGGATGATGAAAAAGAACAATGAGAATTTGTTTCGACGAAGGAGTGAGAAGAGGAGAGCAAAGAGATGATTTTAGCTATTGAAGATAAATCTAGCTTATATATTGCAATAAAAAAAAATTAATAAAAAAAATTCACAAAGAACTCCCATCTATGTGCCAATAAATTTCATCAAAGTTTTTGCACAAATATCACGAAAAGCAATGACATTTATTTTTAATTCACATAAATTTCATAGATGGTCACATAATTACTATATATCTTTTAATAGAATCTCATTATTTTTATAACAAAAAAATTATTTAATTTTGAGTATTAATACGAAAATCACACCACCAATATTTGTTTGTCTTATTGTTTTAATCAATTTATAAAAAAAATTTACATAGATAGATATGCGCAAATTTGATAATTTTATAGCATTGAAGATTATTAAATTAATCATTTATTGGAGTTACTTGTTCTATAAGGAGACAATAATAGAATTTATTGAGAATTTTTTAAGTTCTATTTTTAGTAAAGGAAACATAGTAGTAACGTATCATCTTTAAATAGCTAACAATATTTTCGTCTATCTTAGCATGTTAAATCACTTCACTATATGTTCATTACTCTACAATTATGTAATTATCCTCCTATGTGCTAGTATAGGAATGATGTTTGCAACAACAAGTCTGGTGAATTCTCTTCTTAGTCAATTGAAGTCAATTATGTCATTTAAGCTCATAAGAAATTTATTGATGTTATATAGCTTCTTATGTCATTGTAACTGTCTTAAAGTTAATGTTATCATGCCTTCTACTATTGATCCGTATTTCAAATCTAAAAAATGATCATGACCATCAAAACAAAAATCTCAAAGAATAAAGAAACTAAGTGAGACAATTTGCATATTGATGGGTGGCAGTCCAAGGCAAATGCTTAGCATGGATCGATTCCAATTGGTATAGAAGGGTGGCAGCTCAGGACCGAAAGCTTAGCATGGGTCGATCTCAATATGTGTAATCATTCCATGGATTAAAATGCCTAGCATGGGTCATCCTCTTCTGCCGCTGATCAGCTGGTCATTTGTATCATATGTCTTATAAAAGATTATAACACACAGAAAAGTAAAAAAAAAAAATGTAACATACACGATTTCACAAGTATAAGCAAATGTGGTCTCTAATCCTTATCTATTTTTATTTGATTTCACTTGAGCTCTCATTTTACATATAGTTGTATTATGTCTTACATATTCAGTACATTCTTTTGTACTGACGTCCCTTATTGGGAAAGCTGCATTTCATGCCACAGGTATGGTTGCTCAACTAGTAGATCTCCGATAGAAAAACATGATACTCATCGGTTGTTGGTGATCTCCAGATTAATTTGATGCTTTACCGAGTCTTTACTATGCATATTTTGATAGTTGTACAATCATGCATTCTAGTAGAGACTATGTAGACATTGTAAAGCTATCATATGCATTCGTAGTTTTACTTGTTACATGTATCAGTTCAACTAGTCGACATGTGTTGTATATGTAGCTTCTAATTAAATCTATCTGTATAGTAGTTCACTTTCTCATCATATGTCACTTGTAAAGCATGTGTTCATGTGGTACCTGTCCACCTCACCTAGGATTAAGATGTGACAGTTTAACTTGAATTAATGATGGAAAAAATCTGATTTGAATAATGATGATCAAGGGAATGACTTGAGATTAGAATACATTTTTTTTAAACACACTTTTTCCCTAATAATATTTCATTAGAAAAATATTTATTCTACTTCAATTCGAAAAAGAATAAGAAATACAAATATTTTCTATTTTACTAGAATATTGTTTTATCGTTATCAAAATAAAATTAATGATGAGATCATTATGATCTTTTATATATATATATATATATATATATATATATATATATATATATATATATATATATATATCGGTTATAAAAACACATGTTGTTATTCTATTTCAATTAATAAAATGAGCTTAAGAAAAAAAGATTAATTCCTACTTGTTTATTAGTTAAAGTGATTTTAAAAGAAACAAAAATAAGGTTATTTAAAAGTAACTGTTTTATCAGGAATAAGATATGTTTTGAAAGATAATAATAATAATTATTATAATAATAATAATATATTTATTAGGAAAAAAACATTTTTGACGCATCAAATAATTAATTGAGTGTATTATTATTCTATTTCACTTAATTTAAAGATATTTTGATATTTTTATTATTATTTTTACGAGATGGCTCGAAATGTATAATAATTTACAAAGATTTGGAGAAATTCAAAATAGATTTTACTTTTTAAATCGAAAGAAATTTCAAAAAAAATCTAGACTATGATAGTAAAGTATATATTTATCTCTCTATCTAGTGACTGAATAATTTTCAGGTTCAATTTATAGTGGTTCTTGAAATTTTGTTTCCATAATTGAACTCAGCCTCATGCCCTGTTTTTTTCCCTTCATTATCTCATATTGAACTGTTAAATCTGAAAATAAAAGCCCCCAAATTATGTTTTATAAATATCCAAAAAAAAAAAAAAAATCTTCCTCATTCAGGAGAACCCAATGGCAAAAAGGAAAATACAAAGATTTAATTATGTGTTGGGAGACATGCCACGTGGCATAAGTTTATTGGTGAAACTATTTTTTTTTTAAGGTGAAAAGTATATTCCAATATGTCTGGAACACTTTTTGATTTTGCTTGGTTGCTATTTTTCATTTCTTTAAAGTCACCATCATCATAAATTGTTTATATGTTGTTCACTATTTTAAAAAGGTAAAAAAGAAAAATGTATTCACGAATTATTATAAATGGTATGTAAATATTCTTCGTCATATTTTTGGGACATTAATGTTTTTGTCATCCAAAAACTAGAGCATAATATATATCTTTTATACTAATGGACATACACGTGTCATAATTTTATCTGTCGATTCGATATTTATTAAATATCGGATTGACAAAGAAAATTGTGTCACGTGTCACTATTTAGTCTTCTGTTAAAGTGAAGGGCGTGTATGCTCTAGTTTTTGGACGGCTGGGCACCAATGTCCCTAAAGTATGACGAAGGATATCTGCATACCATTTACGATAGTTCGATGTATATTTTATCTTTTTTTCCTATTAAAAATAGTTTTGCACTTCAAAAAAGCTTATTTTTTTTAATCTGTTTTATTCTTAATATTGATTACTCATCACCTAACTCACTTTCTAAGATAAAAAATATACATTAATTAATTCAAGAATCTAATAAAATACTTATATTAATTCTTATTTTTTGAAATTTTTACATAATTTAATCTGTTTTATTTTTAATATTGATTACTCATCACCTACTCACTTTCTAAGATAAAAAATATACATTAATTAATTCAAGAGTTCTAATGAAATACTTATATTAATTCTTATTTTTTTAAAAATTTTGATATAATTTAACGTGGACAAGTAAAAAAAATTGGAAGAAAAACTATATCATGAGAAAACTTCCAACCAATATTATGGAATTGATATGTGTGCCATGCCATAAAGTGGCCCATACATAAACAACTCAACTTGCATATTAGAAGGGTAAATTTGGAATTTCCTTAAGATATCACAAATGTATTTTTCCCTCCTAATTAGTCAAAATCATAGTTAACCATATTGCAAAAAGACTTGCACCATTATTGATCATGCCATTCTAATATTGTCCACATATAATTCTTCTAATTATTTCTATCTATTTATTCATATTTTCATACACACTAAAATATTTTTCCTTTACATAACTCAACAGCCAATTTCCATTTTGATGTCACAAATTCTTTGAACTTTTTCAGTTCTTCTAAAACATAGGTATGCAATTTTTTTCTGATCATATATTTAATCTTTAATTAGTTGTAGGTTTTTTTTCCTTATTATTATTATATATATGCTATGAATCTTAATATTTAAGTTGCAGGTTATGTTGGAATTCCTTTTTCTTGATTATTATTCTGTTTGTTATGATACTTATTTGTTGTATATAACATAGGGATTTTTATTTTGGAAATTCTTTGCATAGTAAGCAAATTTTGCTGTTTTTTTTTTACTAAGTTTAATGTGTAGTCTCAGTTCATGTCTGATCTTGAAAATGTTAAAAGTTATAATTCATATTATAATTAAGTCTTTTTTGTAACAGTCATTCTCTATAACAATATTTTTCTATAATAGTCAAGTTTTTTTTAACCAATGTTTTCATTTTTAGTCTGTTTAAAAAAAAAATCTTTTTTGACAACTCTTTGATTTTAATTCTTTGCACACATTTTTAAGACTACAAAATTAAGTTATCTATCTTTAATTTAATACCACAAAACATGTCAAGTCAAAATCGGACGAACAAATTGAAATACAGGGACTATTATATATTCTTTCAATACTTTGGTATAGCAATTTAATAAATTCAGACAAACGACACCGAGACAGAAAGATTTGACTATAGTTATCCTTTTTTTTCTTGTTATAACAGGGGACTTTAGGACTTGAAGAAGAAAGATGAGTTCAACCATGAAGGGGTTGTTGTTAAAGCCCAATACAAATAATATGTACATGAGAAAATTACTAAAACACAAGTATGCAGAAGAGCAATTTCTAGCAAAGTACTCTTATTTTGGCATTCATATGAATTGTTCAAGATGGAGTAAAGTCATTAGATGTCATCAACAAGAACCTAATGGATTTTCAAATTCCCCAATAACTCCAATAAGAAAGCAAAATCTTCCACCTCAGGCAATTTTGAGTCCTGTTTCAGAACCTACATCAACTGCAAAAAAGGTACTCTTACTTGGCCTTATAAATGAAATTTTGGATTTAATCATATTTTAACTGGTTAGCTTATCTAGTATTCCTTCACTTTTCGTAAAGAGTGGTCTAGTTTGACTTGATACAGAGTTTAAGAAAATAAGAAAAAAATTTCAATCTTATGGTTTTAAATTAAAGTTATGTAAAATGTACAAAATTATCCTTTAATCTTGTGATCTTAAACATGTCACGTAGAAACTGAAAGATATCATTCTTTTTTAAACAAATTAAAAGAGAAAGAAGACCATTCTTTTTTAAACGAATGGAGTAATAAATACTTGAAAACACATGCATAAATGATCCAATATTTTACTCCCTCTGTCCCTAATCACTTGTCTATTTTTCCTTTTGTAGTTGTTCCTAATTACTTAGTTATTTTAACAAATCAAAAAATGATAATTTTTTTTATCTAGTATACCAACAAATAAATGATTAATTACTTTGAAACATGTAGAACTTTTCATCCATTTCATAATTAAGGGGGTAAAATGATAAACTCATTATGTCATCAATTACTTTCTTAATAGGTGTGTCAATTCAAAAATGGACAAGTAATTAGGGACAAAGGGAGTAATTGATAATGTATAAAAAATATTTTATTACTTCCTCCGTCCACTATTATTTGTCATGATTTCTATTTAAAAAGGTAAACATTTTAAGATGTATTTTTTAATCCTATTGATATACAAAAAATTGTAATTTATAGTACTTTTCATATAGTTTTTGAATATCTATTTTTTGTTAAAATATCGTATTAATGTAATCTAATTTAACTTTGAAAATTAGTCAAATCAATTTTGAAAAAGCACAATATAACAAATAAAAGTGGACAGAGTGAGTACATATACAAGTGCTTAGTTGGATCATGTTTTAATCCGAATATCTAAATAAAATTTATTGTAAAAATTTAGAGGTTTTATTTAGTTAATGATTAGCAACCAAGTCTTCACCTATTAAAATGGAGTCAGTTGAACGAAAAAATTTGACTTCCAACAGAATGATAGTCTACACGTGCTCTGCTGAATTTATTATTCAGTAAACTAAAACTTGACACCTATATATATATATATATACTACTAACACGTTTTGCCTGTATTTATACAAAATTTTGTTATATTTCAATCATTTTTCTGCAATTGTTATCAAGATTTCTCTTTGAATTCTATCAGAAAAACACTGTTTTTGGTTCATAAGTAATCATGCAGGTAACTATTTGATCAATTGGACTTGTCTCTTTCATATCTTATTTTGTTTGAGACCGATTAATCTGAATTTGTATCGTATAGGCCCTTTAATTTGTTACTCCTAATAATAGGAGAATTTCAAAATATGTAACTTATAGGGGACTTTTATTCTTGTGTAAGTTGAATTTCAATTAGTTTAAAATTTTCTGTTTTGTGTACAGAGAGTTTATACTTTTGGAAAAGGAAGAAGTGAAGGAAACAAGGGCATGAAGTCCTTGGTAAGTTTATTTTTCTATCTTTTTTATATATACTATGAGTGTAATTTAACCTGTTGTAGTCTTAATTTCACTTATTAAGGATCAAAGGAGCTAGTAAAACCCCCTTTATTGTTTATACTTGATGTTTAACGTTTTTAATGAAAATTCTAGCTCTGACACTTATAACGTCAAGTGATGTTATTTTTTTTAGGTGGCTTGAAAGTGTAAATCTTTTATATAAACTTGTATGTTTTGATTGTTTGAAGACTGAGCTGATTGTGCACATTTGTATATGTGTTGTAGTTGGGAGGTAAAGGAGCAAACCTTGCTGAAATGGCAAGCATTGGATTGTCCGTGCCACCGGGGCTTACTATATCAACAGAAGCATGCCAGGAGTATCAGATTGCTAAAAAGCTTCCACAAGGACTGTGGGAGGAGATACTACAAGGATTGGAAGTTGTGGAGAAAGATATGGGGGCTTTCCTTGGAAACCCCTCCAAGCCCCTCCTTCTTTCGGTTCGCTCTGGTGCTGCTGTAAGTCTATACTACTAGCTAATATCTCAGTACTTTTTATAAGAAGTCATTTTCAGAATGGTCACCCAATTTATGCATTTTGTGATATATCGATAATTGTCGAGCTAGTTTGTGAATGTCTAATAAGTGATGCATATTTTGAGTTCTCAACAGGCCCCTCTTTAGTTAAGCTGTCTATAGTCTAAACATCTTTTGTGCAAAATGCAGTAAGAAATCTCTTGATTGATTGTAAATAAGCTTTAATCTTTCTAGTTGGCCAATTTGAGAATGATCATAAGTTCAAGCTACGTTGTTAGATTACTATAACGGGAGTGGATGGAGTACATGGTCTCCTTGTATGATATTGGACAGTCCTCATCTTTTGAATTAGCGTTTTGGGATTGAGTTAGGTCCATTTGACGATGTTTATGTAGTTCAGTTAATTTTTATATCATACTAATGCTGAGTTCTCTTGATCTATGTATAGATTTCTATGCCTGGGATGATGGATACTGTCTTGAACCTTGGACTCAATGATGAAGTGGTTACTGGTTTGGCTGCCAAAAGTGGAGAGAGGTTTGCTTATGACTCGTACAGACGATTTCTTGACATGTTTGGAGATGTGGTGAGTATATATTTTTCAAATTTTCCTACATATCTTGAAAATGAAACAGAATGCTGGTTAAAGTCTTGTCGTAGATTTTATCTCCTGTGGTTCTAACAGTGGTCTGTTTGAAGGTAATGGGCATTTCACATTCATTATTTGCGGAGAAGTTAGAGAAGTTGAAGGATGCCAAAGGAGTGAAGCTTGACACCGAGCTCACAGCATCTGATCTTAAACAGCTTGTGGAGCAGTACAAAAATGTCTACGTTGAAGCTATGGGTGAAAAGTTTCCTTCAGGTAATGTAATCTTTCACTGATCGCCTGCATCCTAAGAAGGTCACGAAAGCTTGCTCTGTCAACTTTTTGGTTTTAACCACATTCCAAAGGTTATGAGTATAAATTAACTTTGTGGATATGGCTCTGTACTCAGATCCCAAAAGACAGTTGGAGTTGGCTATCAAAGCAGTTTTTGATTCTTGGGACAGTCCAAGAGCCAACAAATATCGGAGCATTAATCAGATAACAGGACTTAAAGGAACTGCAGTAAACATTCAATGCATGGTGTTCGGGAACATGGGTAACACTTCAGGAACAGGTGTTCTCTTTACTAGGAATCCGAGCACTGGCGAGAAGAAGCTTTATGGAGAGTTTCTAGTCAATGCTCAGGTCTAGAATATGCTACTTTGGTTCATTTTGTGGTGCATTTGAGTTTTAAGATTGTCTCATTGTTTTTGTCGAAAAAATCTGATAAAAATGCATTAGTCAGGGAGAGGATGTTGTCGCTGGAATTAGAACACCTCAGGACTTGGACACAATGAAGGAGTGTATGCCTGAAGCATACAAGGAGCTTGTTGAGAACTGTGAGATTTTAGAGCAACATTATAAAGATATGATGGTAAACCTCTGGCATTATACTGGACTAAAGCTTGTTTGTTTGTTTTACCTTCCCGTTTTCAGATTGGTTAAATAATTTATACATATCCAATAAATAGAAAAATCAGACCACTATTATAAATCTTTTTCTGTTTATGTCTTGACTCTTGATGAATGGCAGGATATCGAATTCACTGTTCAAGAAAATAGACTGTGGATGCTACAATGCCGAACAGGGAAGCGTACGGGTAAAGGAGCTGTAAAGATAGCAGTTGACATGGTGAATGAGGGACTTGTTGACAAGCGCGCAGCTGTTAAGATGGTGGAGCCACAGCATCTAGACCAACTTCTTCACCCCCAGGTCCGGATATGTTTTTTAAATCTTGCATGATGTATTACGTAGCCTGAGGTAATACTTATTGGAAATGTAAAGATAAATACTTATTTTGTTCTTTTTCTTGTCATAGTTTGAAAATCCATTGGCTTATAAAGACAAGGTGATTGCTAAGGGCCTTCCTGCTTCTCCTGGAGCAGCAGTGGGACAGGTCGTGTTCAGTGCTGAAGATGCCGAAGAATGGCATGCACAAGGAAAGTGTGCTATTTTGGTATTTCCTCACCTCACCCTGTATCTACTAATAATGGTGATAGTTATGCTACCGTACTATGGTATCTTTGTTTACGTGCATTATCCTTTCTTTATTTTCTTTTATATTGTTCCTGTGGATGAAGGGAGGGGAGTGTTTCTGAATAAGACATTGTTTATTGAAATCTTTTCATCAACCATTTATGGATACAATGTCAGTGTTTCATCTTCTTAGAGTTTATTCAAAGTTGTTGGATGTTGGTTGGAAATCTTAGAAACAGCATCCTAAACATTCTTGCCTTGTAATTAACAGTTTGTCTATTCTTAAAATTGTTTTTTTTTCCGTTATGGCATATAAAGGTGAGAACTGAAACAAGTCCAGAGGATGTTGGAGGCATGCATGCTGCTGCGGGGATCTTAACCGCACGAGGTGGCATGACATCTCATGCAGCTGTTGTAGCCCGTGGCTGGGGTAAATGTTGTGTGTCCGGATGTGCTGATATTCGTGTTAATGAGTCGGAAAAGGTATGACTATAGCTTCTCGAAATGAAACACAATTGTTGACATTAAGGAACTTGGAAGAATTCATTTGACCAGTTTAATGCAGGTTCTCATCATTGAAGACAAAGTGCTTCATGAAGGAGAGTGGATTTCATTGAACGGATCAACAGGAGAAGTAATCTTGGGCAAGCAACCACTATCGCCTCCAGCTATGACTGGTGATTTGGAGATCTTCATGGCTTTGGCTGATAAGATAAGGCTCATCAAGGTGCCGCAGGATATACAGTAGTATTATGTTGCATGAGTAAAGTTTAATACTTTTAATTGATCATGAATATTGCCAATGGATTAGGTTATGGCAAATGCCGACACACCAGAAGATGCACTAGCAGCAAGGAATAATGGTGCTGAAGGGATTGGTCTATGCAGGACAGAACACATGGTACTTTTTTTTCTCCTTTACTACGTATACTGTCTTGTTGTAGTACATCTTGCAACATATTACATCAGTACTGTCTCAAGAGAAGTGCCATATTCAATGTGAGCTGATGCATATCTCTCTTTCAGTTCTTTGCATCAGACGAAAGGATAAAAGCTGTGAGAAGGATGATAATGGCAGTTACTCTTGAGCAGAGGAAGGAAGCGCTCGACTCATTGTTGCCTTACCAGAGATCTGACTTTGAAGGCATTTTCCGCGCAATGGATGGTAACTTCAATAGCAACTAACATTATTACCTTTTCATACTGAGTCTATGTTGCTCAGACTCTCAAAAAATTCAACCACCCTCGTGTCAGATCTCTAAATATGCACTACTTTTGGAGTACCCGACTCACACCCGATGATAAAACTTCATTTCGATGTTCATAAGAACTGGGATTTAGTTTGTGTTAGTGGAAAGTTGACATAAACTCCCAAAGTGAATATGACAGGTGTACTAAGTTTCCTATTTTTTCAGGTCTTCCGGTGACAATTCGACTGTTAGACCCACCACTTCATGAATTTTTGCCAGAAGGGAACCTGGAAGAGATTGTGAATGAACTAACAACACATACAGGCATGCGCGAGGAAGATGTCTATTCTAGGATTGAGAAATTGTCAGAAGTCAATCCCATGCTCGGATTTCGAGGTTGCAGGTCTGCTATTTCTTGTATCACAAACAATTGATCTACTTTTACTGCATTACTTTGCAAGGACTAATGGATGCTGTATAAATGAGAGAAATTTATAGTACTTCTCCAGTTTCTTGAGAGATAGATCCTTAGTGTATATATATTACAGAGGTGCATATGTTTTGTCACACGATCTACTATCAATGTATAACTTGGTCTCGGTAATGCTTATCAGAATTCTAATTTGAGCAATGCAGTATTTTGTTTCGTCTCACAGTCCTGAACCAGACTTTCTTATAATGGTCTGCTTGTAAATTGCTGGTGGAAAATGTAGTGTGTTTGAAACTATATATATATATACAGAACATTTCTTTCATTCGGAGAGTAATATTTGTGTTTTCTCTTTTACAGGCTCGGTATATCCTACCCGGAACTGACTGAAATGCAGGCTCGTGCGATCTTTCAAGCTGCTATAACTATGAACAACCAGGGTATTTCAGTATTTCCAGAGATAATGGTTCCCCTTGTTGGAACACCTCAGGTATGTTTTTTGTGGTTTGTATAAAATAAGTTCCCCTATTCTTACATCTTGAATATTATCGATGTATCAAGAATGAAGATATATAACCGCTCTTTTCGTTTTATGAAGTGTATACAAAGGGGTTTGATAAGTAACAGTGCATCTTTAATTTACAGGAATTAGGTCATCAAGTTGATTTAATCCGTGACGTTGCCAAAAAGGTTTTCGCGGAGATGGGTACCTCGTTGAATTATAAGGTGGGAACCATGATAGAGATTCCTAGAGCTGCTTTGATTGCAGATGAGGTATGTCTTTTGAAGCAACTTGTTAACGATAGTCACAAAGAGTTAAGACTACACATGATCTTACTTAACTAGTGAAACATTTTCAATTACTTAACTCTTCAATGATATATTTCAATCACGAAAGGCATACATTTTGTTATATTGATTTGCTTATGATCGATATTTGACTGGAAATCGGTGATAGATTGCTAAAGAAGCAGAGTTCTTTTCCTTCGGAACTAATGACCTCACACAAATGACATTTGGATATAGTAGAGACGATGTAGGCAAGTTTCTTCCTATATACCTCGCGAAAGGCATCCTCCAACACGATCCATTCGAGGTTAGCTTGACATATTTCAAACTACTATATATCCATGTGAAATGCTGGAAACTAGATTGATGCTTGAAGATTTGATATCTCTCAGGTTCTTGATCAAAAGGGTGTTGGCCAGCTCATCAAGATGGCTACGGAAAAAGGTCGGGCTGCAAGGCCAAACTTGAAGGTCAGTTATGACTTTGAATAAGAGATTTAACTTATATACACTGACAATGTAGATAACTTTTATAGTAGGAGTAGCGTTTTTCATTTTTTAACTTGTATACACTGACGGTGACATATAAACAGGTTGGAATTTGTGGAGAACATGGCGGGGAGCCTTCTTCAGTTGCATTTTTTGCTGAGGCTGGATTGGACTATGTTTCTTGCTCTCCATTCAGGTCTTTGAACTTTTAAAAAAAGACTATTGTGTTTGACGATTTAATTATATTAATCGACGATTGGCTAATGGTTTTTGTATCATTTATAACAGGGTGCCAATTGCAAGGCTAGCTGCAGCACAAGTTGTAGTTTGAAGGCAAAGGTTCAAGGAATTGAAGAAGCAAAGATCAAGTTGATTTTTAGCAGATGTAAATAAATAAATACAATTAGTACCATAAAAAAGAAGAAGAAAAAGTTGTTTAGAGAAAGGGGAACAAGTTTCTTTTTCATTAACATGAAACAAGTGTTTATATGTTAATAACCAAAAAAAAAAGAAAAAGATTTGTCTTCTTTTCACATCCTTATTCTTGTTTGTTTTACATTTCGATACAATTCAAAACACTGTAAAACTCGTTAAATCTTCAATTTAATGTATTTTGATATATCTCCGTTTAGGAACTTTTTATAGTGAAACAAATCTCACATTGATCGCACAACACACGTGTTTGTTATCCAAAAAATCTCACATTGATCGCGCAACATATATTTTTATTGTAATTTTAATTGAAGAAAAGAATAATACAACAATAGTATTTAAGATGCAAGTTGGTGTTATAATTAGTCTATATATCACTTGATAATTGCTAATTTGAATTATACCAATCGATTTTTATTGATTGGCTAATTGATTAATACATTTGAAAATCGATACTGAGTAGAGTATATTAAATCGTTAAACATAATTATCCGTCTAGTCTATCCGATATAAACAACTCTACTTCTAATCATCTCTATATTATTGTGTGGATCCCACACACCTCAAATTTACCTCAATAACAATTTTTCTAAAACATAAACATAGCCCAAACTGAATTCATAAACTTACGAAATTTTACATAGGATTTCTTTATCACTTCATTAAAATTTAGATTCAATTCAAATAAATATTGAAAATTATTAAATTTAGACCTACTCCTATAGTTAACGTAACGAAGTATTTATGTCATTTTCTCTATAAAAATGTTAAGGATAAAACCTTACCACTTAAAACTTTGGGGACGCTTAATGCAATTTAATATAAGTTAGTGTCCATAGTCCATACATATACTGGGCCAGGAATCTCCGTCGGCCCAATTCACTTCCCGGTCAAACCCCGCCGTCAAAGACTTCTCATTCAGCCGAGCACGGCGGCAACGGGCAGCAGCTAGCTCAGTTGGTAGTGTTTTTCCAGCGGTAATATAGGGAAGAGATGGAAAATGAGAAGAAACTAGAGAGCTTCGTGCTGGTACATAACATAGCAAAGAGACATAACGTCGGAACCTTAGCTCGTAGCGCCACCGCGTTCGGCGTCTCGGAGATGATACTCGTAGGCCGTAGAGATTTCAACGCTTTCGGTAGCCACGGCTCCACTTCTCACGTCCGTTTTCGCCACTTCCACTCCCTTGCCGATGCTAAAACCTTCCTGAAGGTATTCAAAAGTTCCAAAAACGAAATTTTTTTATGAACCTTTGTAAGTGTTGTAATATACAGAGAACTAGAGGCTGATAATTCATGGTTGCTTATGGATTTTACTGAACAGGAAAGAGATTGTGATATATGTGGAGTTGAAATTACAGAAAATGCGGTTGCTGTAAATGAACATCCTTTTAAGAGAAGTACTGCTTTCCTGCTGGGCAATGAGGTTCGAATCATAATATGTTTCGGCTTCTTTTTGTTATAAATTTTGAGATGATCCATATTGGATTCATCCTAACTAATTGGAAATTAGGAGTGATCTGTTATTACAGCTACACTAAGTTTGATTAGAGATATTAATCTCAATTTTCTTTATAAGAAACTTTATTTTTTTAGTAGAAATCTATCTGAATAGAGCAGAGTGGTTAGTGAGGATTCATATAACCGTCCATCTAGTTTGGGACTGAGGTGTGGTTCATTGATGCTAAGTGTATTTTCATCACAACATGCACTTTCCTCAACCGAAATATCTTATGGTAGAACTCTATTAGCGATTTCTGGAAGTTTTGCTTAGAGGTGTTAGCAATTACTTTTTTCGTTATTATGTGTGGGAAATATGATTTCTTGATGGTTTGTGAATGTCATTTGTTCTGAAAAACAAATATTAGGGTAAAATAACGATTGGCCTATTGACCATAATATGAATAAATTGGTGTTGTAGGGTACTGGACTTTCTGCAAAAGAGTGTGAGATATGTGATTTCTTTGTATATATTCCACAATATGGGTGTGGTACTGCTTCATTGAATGTGACTGTTGCTGCTTCCATTGTTCTGCATCAATTTGGAGGTAATTTTTACTGATAACCACTAGTGCTTTTATCTTATTCGTTCTATTCTGTTTTTGGTGACTTTTTCCATGCTACTTACATTTTGTGTCTTCTACCTGATAATGTTAGCTTTATTGTTCTATCATTCTAAAAGTAGGACCAGATCTTTTTATGTGTTTTCTTCCTATAGCTAGTGTTTAACCTTTTGTTAGTACTACTAGTGAAATAAGAAAAATCTAAATCAGGTTCTAGTTCTCTCTTTTTTTTGGGATCACGTGGTGCTTGGGCCAGCTTGCTGTTCTCATCCTCTGTCTTAAATATAAATATATGGTAAACCCCACCACGAAACACTTCTATCTAGGAGCCAACAGTGTCATTTTTCAGTTTGCTCTTCGCCTCTCCGCTGGTGACTCGAACCCCCTACCTCACGGTTTGGAAGTGGAGACTGGAGAGTCCTTACCTCTAGACTATCCCTTCCTTGTTGTGTAGTTATGCCCAGCGTACTTGCTCTGTTGTACATTGAATTTCTCTCATACGACAAGATATTGCTCTTACCCTTCTCCATTCATACCGAAATTATCAAGATTTCTAGCCTTTGTTTTTCATGTGGTGGAAGTGTTGCTGCTTTGACATTTACATTTTTTTGGAGTGTTTTGCTGTTGGCTTTTCCTTAGTATTAAAATAAATTGCTATGGTATTTGTAGAACCGAAAATTGAAATTACCGAACCAAAATCTTTCGAAAACGTACCGAACTGAACAGTGAACTCCCCTAGGTCATATGTGTAATTACTGATTGGCAGAAGAGCAAGAAAGTTTCAATATGATTAGTTGGTTTTCGAGCACCATAGTGTTGCAGACAAATTGTTTTTGCTTCAAATAATCTCGAGGATTTCACGGCCAAAGGAAGGTGGAGGACTAGCGGCTGCTAGTGTGCTAAGCACTTTTTCTTGTACTTTAATTAGGAAATTTCTTCTTCTGGTATGATACATGAAAATATGGAATAGCTAGCTGATTGCTGGATCAACGAGAGACTGTATCTCCTAAATTTCTTACTTGAGTAGCTCAGTAATTTGAGAGGCTAACCTTTTTAAAAATATACCTGGCTTTTTCAGTGCTAAAAGTTAAAACGAATAGCTTCTTTGCTCTAGTCTCTTATATCGAATAAAACATAGTTTAAGAAGACTGTGGCGCTTGTATGCTTCAGCACTCGTACTTTGATGCTTGAATAGTTGTGCAGCTATGACAAATGGAGGGCCTTTTTAACGCTAAAATGCCACCAAATGGAGAAACAAATCTTCTTTTCTAAGCAGTACAATTAAGTATAATCTTTTTCTCTGATACAACACTGGAACTTAACTGTAAGCTTTAAACCCTCAATCGAGTGTCAATCAACTCTGCCATTCTTTATGGTCTTTAATGTCCTGCTGGTGATCATTTGCTGTTAGATTAGTGCTATCTTGCCAATCCAATGGCTACTGAGATGACTGTACCATGTGTAGCTGCAATGAAATTGAAGTCACTGCCTGCCGCTGTTGAGAGCTAAATTTAACACCATTTTAATGGCTCTGATTTTATTATAATCATTTGGCATATCTAGTCTAGTTCTCTATTTGTTTTATGCCACTTGTATATGTGATTTTTCCCCAACATTTGAATACACTTATTACCTTATATGATCATGTAGTTTTAGCTTTATTGTGGACTGAAATTAAAATGTAAATCTTGTCAGTTTGGGCTGGATTCTCTGAGAGAACACGTGAAGGGAACAAGTTCATTGTGGCTGAAAGACCTTGTAAACAGGCAAAGAAAAATTACTGCATGGAATCATCTGAATCTGTTGCTGAGGAGCGAAGACTGAAGAGGGAAAATCTTTCAAATGGGTTCTTTGAAGATGCTGGAAAAGAGGAATCACCTTCAAATCTTTTAGATACCTTGTTTGATGACTAGTGCCAGGGAGAAGAGAAAACTACCGATATTATGCTCCCTTCAGCCTCATCCTCAAAGTTGTGCTGATTTACTTCTATAGAAACAAAGCAAATCAAAGGGTGATTTAAGTTATTGATGGAATGAACCGTGGAAGAGTTGGAATTAGGAATCCTAAGCAGTCGCGCTAAACAACCACCACCATGGAATAGCATATTCACAGGAACTTTGTATTTGCAAGTTCAGTAAGGGGTTTCATGTTTAGAATGTTAAGTCTTCTTAAACTGCTAACACTACATAAACTAGATCAGACATGTGCATGTGCCATTGTTATTCAAGGATTAATCATGTTCTTTGTACACTTGAGCTGGCTCTTAAGATGGCTATTTCTTAAATATAATATACTTTCTGACTAGCCAAATGATTGCAGTTTGTGCTTTAATGTTACTCAGCAAATGATTGAAGTTGTACATAAGGTCCATCCTATCTTCTCTTTTTTTTTCCCCAATCAGTGTTCTACTTACATGTATTGCCAAAAGTGTTAGGTAACACCTAGAAATTGAGGCTTGATTGGCTCTCCTCCACATTTCCACCCCCTATTTCACTTTAGTGTAGTAGGCCAGAATGTAGACATTTTGATTGTATCAAAGCATTGAAATGCCTAACATAAATGATGTCATGAGTTGTATTTGCATCTGCCAGAAGAGAACTGATCACTCTGTCCTGTACAACAACAACAATATACCTAGTATAATTCACAAGTGGGATTTGTGGAGGGTACAATGTACACAGACCTTAATTTTACCTTTGCAGGGTAGAGAGACTGGTTGTGAATCGATCACTCTGTTCTGTAAAGACTGAAAATGACTTGTAAAAGTTATTTCAAAAAGCCTATTAATATCATAAGCCTATTCCACCTTTATCTTCTAAATATTGGACTAGCTGGTGCGTGTGTCATGTGGCACCTTAACTCTATCTCTTATTTTAAAAAACTTCATGTCACAAGACTAACAAACTGCTCCATTGTTAGATAGTTTCTTGGTTTTAGACCTCTTTTCATTGACTAATATGGAAAAAGTTTTAAGTAGATGAAGGTCATATATCTATTATAATATATCAATCAAGAATAGAAAAAACTGAGGATTTCTTTATCTTTACAGTTGTTTAAGTTTCTAAGAGAAAGAAAGTCTTTGTTCACAGGTATGAGTTAGGTATTGTTTGTTGTCACAAGACAAGAAGCTCAACCATTATATGTCACCAATGTCAAATATTCAAACCCCATCTCATTTCTTGGAGCAGTTGGGATGTGTTTTTGTCTCTTTATCTACTTTTAACTTGCCCTACTCAGACTTCCACCAGTAAGACACAATATCCTTTTCA
Source organism: Solanum sitiens (assembly GCA_016801875.1). Taxonomy (NCBI): domain Eukaryota; kingdom Viridiplantae; phylum Streptophyta; class Magnoliopsida; order Solanales; family Solanaceae; genus Solanum; species Solanum sitiens. The sequence continues at coordinate 1,122,801 of JABWTJ010000225.1, forward strand.
ATGATAAGTATAGTATAAATGTGGTAGCAATCCTAGTATCATTTTCATACCTTCAATCAAGGCTTAGTTTAAGAAATTTGACTAACCTTAAATTCATTAATATTCCATCTAGTTTAGCTAAAACTAAGTTGCAGAAGAACTCCTATGCAGTCAACAGAGGTTCCAGTGCAGCTTTCATGCAGAAAACAGTTTTCCTGCATGTTTCATGTCTTCAGACGGAGAATTCACCGGCTTTGCTCGAGGATGCGATGGCTGATGTGGCGTCGTCCGAGGACTAAGGTGGTGATCAAGAGGTTTGGGAAGATGAGTTCAAGAGGAAGTCATGGTCAGCTCAAAGAAACACTAAGTTTCAAATCATCATCAACTCATCCAAATGGCCAGAGCAGGACAATTCGACTAGCTACTTTTAATGCTGCATTGTTTTCCCTTGCACCTGCTGTGCCTAAGGCTCAAAAACCATCCCTCTTTTCTCATGACGATGACAATGATGACGGTTTCAAATTTCAAAACCAGGTTAAGTCCGAGAATAATCGTCCTAAGAGCATATTGAAGCATTCCCCTCTTCATCCCATATTAACAAATGGAGCAAAACCAAAGCAAAAAGTTTCAATCAACCTTCCTGAGAATGAGATTTCATTAGCTCAGAATAGGGTACTTGGAATCTTGGAAGATGATTCCACCAAGATTTTGAGTTTAAACAACAACAACCTAGGCCCTGTGAGGTCTCCGATATGCTTCCCCGCGATGGCTAATTGGATGATTAACGATTACGGAGGCTTCTGCTTGAGTGGAACAAGGACCATTCTTGATGTACTGAAAGAAGTGGATGCTGATATATTGGCTTTACAAGATGTGAAGGCTGAGGAAGAGAAAGATATGAGCCCTTTATCTGATTTGGCTCGTGCTCTTGGAATGAACTATGTGTTTGCTGAAAGCTGGGCTCCTGAATATGGTAATGCTATTTTATCCAAATGGCCTATTAAGAAATGGAGTATCCAGAAAATCTATGATGATAAAGATTTCAGGTGCCTCCTTATGTTGACTATATCTATGTTCATAGAATCGTATGCGCTATGTTATCTAAACGTTTAAACTATTAGAAACAGAAACACTTCTATTTGGTAAAGCTTTTAACTTGAAACATGCTCCTTATATAACTGGTGTTTTGGTTTGATGCAGGAATGTGCTTAAGGCTACGGTTGATGTACCCCGGATGGGAGAGTTGAACTTCTGTTGTACTCAACTTGATCATTTAGATGAAAATTGGAGAATGAAGCAAATAAATGCAATAATACAATCGAATGACAGTCCTCATATTTTAGCAGGAGGGGTAAATTCTCTTGAAGCCTCAGATTACTCATTAGAGAGATGGAATGATATCGTAAAGGTAAGAAGAAAACCGAGTCTTATAAGTACAACTTTTTCTTAGATTACTAGTATCCCTTTTTATCAATTTCTTGATCACATCGTGGCAGTATTATGAGGAGATAGGAAAGCCAACTCCGAGAGTTGAAGTAATGAATTTCTTGAAACAGAAAGAGTACAATGATGCAAAAGAGTTTGCAGGGGAATGTGAGTCAGTTGTTATCATTGCTAAAGGCCAAAGTATGAATCTTTATCTCAAAATTTCCCATGAAATATCTCCCAATCTTACTTGTAACCGTTTTATGTGTTGCTAACAACATTTCTCAATCATGTTCTTTCTCATTATGGCATAGATGTGCAAGGAACATGTAAATATGGAACTCGAGTTGATTATATTTTGGGATCGCAAGGCCTGCCTTATGCATTTGTACCTGGATCATACTCGGTTGTGTCATCAAAAGGCACGTCCGATCACCATATAGTTAAGGTGGACATCATGAAAGCAGCAAGCAGAGGTAGGAAGAATAGTAGGAAACAGAAGAAAGTAAAACAGAAAGTTGAGAAGATGACAAGTTCTTGTTCTTCAAGAGGGATTTGGCAAGTGAGCACTTAGCAACTATATATGTATGTTTATTAGTTCATTTTCTTCCTTGTGGTGGTGTATACATTATTTTGTTCCTTTCTTTGTGACTAATTATAACACTTTTATTACATGTAGAGTTTAAAATGGTGAGGAAGAAACATGAGATATTGCAGATATATGTTTTTTTTTTGTTGGAACTAGTTGTTGATTGTGTCAAAAGCTAGTTGATAGTTGGCTCTGATAGATCAAGTGCTTACCATTATGGAGAAAACTATCAAAATGGTCCTTAATGTGTAAGGGTTAAAATTATTTTGGTTCTCTCTCTCTATATATATCGTCTTATCTAAATAGTCCTTAATATATATAAAAAAATAATGTGTTATAAAATAACTAGCCAACAAACTAATATTAATAAACTAAATTAAAAATAAGAATAAACAAAGAGAGAGTATAATAATATATTCTGAAGATTTCTTATATCTTTGTATCTACCTTTGTGAAGAAAACAATGACTATTTATAGCCAATAGGAAAATATAAATTAAACATTTGGCCATCGATAAGCTATCTATTTGGCCAAGTGATTACACCTCAAACATGGGTGACCCCACATGTCATCATATTAATATAACAAATGATGACTCTTAAAGGATTACTCACATGACATCCATTTAGTTTTACAACACTCCTCCAGTGGGACAAAACCTAGACTAAGGAAAAAAGAGTGAAACACATATTTTACTCCCCTTGATAAAGACTACGATTCACATGCTTAAATCTTCGCATTCCAATCTTTTGCACCATCTTTTCAAGAGTTGAGGTTGATAAAGATTGGTGAATAAATCTGTTGGATTATCACTTGAACGGATTTGTTGTACATCAATATCACCATTATTTCGGAGATCATTTGTAAAGAATAATTTCGATGAAATATGCTTCGTTCTATCTCCTTTTATGAAGCCTCCTCTTAATTGAGCTATGCATGCAATATTGTCTTCAAAGAGCACCGTAGGTACCTTGACATCACACTTCAAACCACATCTTTCTTTGATGAAATGTATCACTCATCTCAACCATACGCATTCTCTACTTGCGTCATGAATGACTATTATCTCAGCATGATTTGAAGAAGTAGCGACTATGTACTGCTTCATAGATCACCCTGATATAGCAGTACCTCTGTATGTGAATAGATAGCCTGTTGAGATCGAGTTTTATGTGGGTCAGATAAATAACCTGCATCTGCATGATCAACAAGATCTGCACTATCTTTGTTAGTACAAACAGACCCATATCACTAGTCCCTTTTAGATATCGCAATATATGTTCAACTCCATTCCAATGTCTTCCTGTATGAGAAGAACTAAATCTTGCTAATAAATTAACAGAAAATGCTATGTCAGGTCTCGTAGAATTAACAAGATACATAAGTGTGCCAATTGCACTAAGATAAGGTACTTCAGGACCAAGAGGTTCCTCATTCTCTTCTTGAGGTCGGAATGAATATTTACTCACTTCAAGTGATCGAACAACCATTGGAGTACTTAATGGATATGCTTTGTCCATGTAAAATCGTTTCAAGATTTTTTCAGTCTAGACAGATTGATGGATGAAGATCCCGTCTGCTAAATGTTCATTTTGTAGGCCAAGACAAAGTTGTCTTTCCAAGGTCTTTCATCTCAAATTCTTTCTTTAGATATTCAATTGCCTTTTGGACCTCTTCTAGAGTTCCAATGAGATTAATGTCATCAACATAAACTACAAGAATAACAAACCCTGACGTTGTTTTCTTAATAAAAATGCAAGGACAGATAACATCATTTATATAATCTTGTTTTATCAAGTACTCACTGAGGCGATTATACCACATGTGCCTTGATTGTCTTAAGTTGTATAATGACTTTTGTAATCTGATTGAACACATTTCTCGAGGTTTTGAATTGTATACTTCAGACATTTTAAGTCCTTCTGAAATTTTCATATAAATTTGATTATCAAGTGAACCGTAAAGATAAGATGTAACCACATCAATCAGATGTATTTCAAGATTTTCATGAACAACTCAACTAATGAGATATCAAAAAGTTATTGCATCCATAATTGGTGAATATGTTTCTTCATGTCGTTGAGAGAATCCTTGCACAATAAGGTGTGCCTTCTATCTTACAATTTTATTTCGCTTTCGCACAAAAATTCATTTATAGACAACCAATTTAACACCATTTGGGGTTTGGACTACAGGTTCAAAAACTCACGTTTAGCAAGTGAGTCTGATTCTGATTGAATTGCCTTTATAATTTTGGTAAATCACATGTTCGTCGACATTCTTTGACATATAAGGGTTTAAGATCCTCACTGTCTTGCATAATGTTATGTGCAACATTATATGCAAAACATTATCAACTATGAGTTTCGATCGATTGAAACTTATCTCATCACTCATAGAACTTATTGAAAGTTATTCATTCACTTGAGACTCGGGTTCACTTATCTCTTCAGGAATATCAGGATTAATCAGATATTGAATTTCTTATTGAGATTCTTTTGTAGTGTCATTTTTCGTACTTTTATTTCTAGAATTTTTATCCTTTGAACCCAATGGTCTTCCACGCTTCAAGCGTGTTAGTGATTCATAAGCCATGACACTTGTAGATTATCCTTTTGGGACGTCAATTCGGATGACACATTTATTGCAGGAGTATGTGACTTTGTTATCCTTTTCAAATCAGTAAATGCGTCTGGCATTTGATTTTCCATGTTTTGCAAATGGATGATCTTCTGGACTTTCTGTTCACACATGGGGGAACGTGGATCAAAGTGAGATAATGATAAAACTTTCCATGCAATTTCACTTTTAAGTTCCTTTTTCTCTCCCCCTAATTGCGGAAAATTTATTTTATCAAATCGACAATCTACAAATCTTGCAGTATATAAAATCTTCCATCATTGGCTCAAGGTAGCGAATTATGGAGGGTGAATCAAACCCAAGATATATGCCTAACCTTCTTTGGGGGCTCATCTTAGTGTGGTGAAGTGGTGCTACTGGCACATATACAACACATGCAAAAATTCGTTGATGAGCAATATTTGGTTCATGACCAAATACTAATTGTGACGAAGAATATTTATTATAATGAGTCGGTCTGAGATGAACAAGTGATGCTGCATGTAAGATAGCATGGCCCCAAAAAGTAGCGGGTAATTACTTTCCAAAAGTAGCGGTCTTGCTATCAATGTAAGCGCTTAATAAATGACTCAGTAAACCCATTTTGAGTATGAACATGAGCTACAAGATGTTCAACTTCTATCCCTATTGATAAGCAATAATCATTAAAAGCTTCGGATGTGAATTCTCCAGCATTATCAAGACAAATTGCCTTAATGAGATAATCTGGAAATTGCGCTCTTAATCGTATTATTTGTGCCAATAATTTTACAAATGCCAGGTTGCAAGATGATAAGAGGCACAGATGAGACCATCTTGAAGATACATCTTAGGACCATAAAATATCTAAACAACCCACTAGATGGGTGAATAGGTCCACATATATCCTCATGTATACGTTCTAAAAATTGAGGGGATTCAATGTTAACCTTCATTGATGATGACCTAATAATTAATTTGCCTTGATAACAAGCAGCACATGAAATTTCATCACACGTAAGAATCTTCATGTTCTTTAATGGATGTCCATTTGAGTTTTCAATTATTCGTCTCAGCATTATTGATCCAGGATGACCCATTCGATCATGCCAAATCACAAAAGTTTTTGAATCAGTAAACTTTGGTTTACGATAGAATGTGCTTCAATTGTACTTATTTTTGCATAATATAAGCCAGAAGATTAAGTTGATAATTTCTCCAACACATATTTCTGGTTTGAGACGATCTTGGTAATGCCAACATTCATTTCATTTATTGTCTCAACATAATATCCATTTCAGCGAATATTTTTAAAACTTTACAAGTTTCTTGGGAATTTAGAAGAGAACAATGCGTCTTCTATAACAAGTTTTGTCCCCTTAGGCAAGAATATAGTAGCTCTTTCGGAGTCTCTATTAAGTTTGAATTACCAGAAATTGTACTAATATTTCCTTTTCTTCTAAGCGATTTCGCATCTTTGAATATGGTGTACGTTTTTCCACCATCAATTACACAAATATCTTAATAATTGATCATTGATCCAAACAAAATTTGGAGCATATCCATATTTTCTATTCAAAGTGGCTCAAGATGGCAGAGTCTCGTGTTGATAACGTGTTATAAAATAACTAGCCAACAAACTAATATTAATAAACTAAATTAAAAATAAGAACAAACAAAGAGAGAGCATAATAATATATTCCAAACTTTTCTTATATCTTTGTATCTACCTTTGTGAAGAAAACAATGGCTATTTATAGCCAATAGAAAAATATAAACTAAACACTTGGCCATTGATAAACTATCCATTTCGCCAAGTTATTATACCTCAAACATAAATAACCCCACATGTCATCATATTAATATACCAAATGATGACTCTTAAAAAATGACTCACATTGACATCAATTTAGTGTTGCAACATAATGATCATTTTAGTCCTTACATTAAAACTAACTCAAAAAAAATCTGTTAACTTTAACAGTGCGCCCTTTGGAATTGAGACCCTTCTTCCTCAATCTGCTATTTTCACCATCACCACAAGCACCACAAGCACACCCTGTTCCTTTTAACTTTTTCTTTCACCATTTGAGGTCAGACTCCATATACACTACACACATTTCTCATCCCCTCTAAAAATTCTATTTTCATACATAATAATAAGTAGAAAATCAAGATTATCAAAACAAATGTGAACTAAGTAAATTGGATAAAAGTCTCTATTTTTCCTTTGAGGAGATCGCCATAAATAAACTCTATTTTAGTTATAACTGGTTATTTTCTCTTATTAAGGTCATCTATGGGGGATATATATTGCTATCTTTTCGTTTTAAGCTTTTCAAAATTAGAAGTTTTTCGAGCATTTTTTTTCATTCGATTTTTAAAATAAAAGGGTAAAAATTGAAGAAACAAAGATAGAAAATAAGAATATTACAAAGGTTCTTTTGAAAGTTAAAAGAAATTTTTATGAGTATCCGAAGATATTTTGACAGTGAAATTGTAAAAGAAATTGGCAACAGAAAGGAGGAGGAGAAGAAATGGTGGAAAAAGATGATGGAGGAAGAAGGGTGCACCATGTGTGGAATCCACAGTTAAATTTAATAAGTTTTTTATTTTTTTCATCAGTTTTTAGGTTAAGAATTAAAATGATAATTTAACCCCTATGCATAAAGGACTATTTTAATTATAAAGTTATAGTTACAACAAATGCACAATTTTATTTTTAACTAAGTCCACGAAGCAAGCGTCATGTTCTATCATCACTTGAACCCAAACCATCCAGTTCCGAGCTTGCCACAGGATGTTGACATTACTTTATCTTAATAAGTTAGAATACCCAATTGGCTTTAAAAGACAAGTTATTTGGTACTTAACTAGAGTTTGCAATTGAACGAATATTAGTCCGAACATATGGTGTGATTAGAACTGACAATTTTGAGCCCATATTTATAATATCAATCAATTTAATTCATATTTATTGAGTTAGATAACTTATATTTTAATTGGGTAAATATGAGCTTCACCCAATTTTTAACTCATAAAAATATGGACAAAAATGGATAAATTTCATAAAGTATGCTAATATAGATGCTAATCACTTGATAGTTTCAATAATTACATATCAGAAGCTAATTAGATCAAATATCTGACATTATGTTAAACATCATCTTCCATTTCTTTGCTTTACTCTTTAAAATTTCTGGGGCATGAGAAAGAAATATCCACAACATACAACATTATTTTACACGTAATGAAACAATTAATTAATTTTGAATCCATTAGAAACTCTAATTTAATTAGATGATACAATTGGAAGAATGATTACATTCAAATATTAGTCTATAATTTAATTATTTTTCCTTCGGTGTCCAGTATCCACATTGAAGTCTTATTAAATCTGAATTCGCGCCAGAAAGTCTTATATTGAAGGATAAAATACTCTCTAATAAAGCTAACTTCATACCAAAAGAAACTCAAACCTAAAACTTATTAGATAAGAATGAAGATATACTTACCAATCCACCAGCCTTATTGGTAAATATTAGTCTATAATTGATCATAGTGTGCAACTACTAGAAAAAAAGTTGTTGGTATACGTACAAGTAATGTGGTGTGGTTCCTAAAATTGTGTCACGCTTGCACTTAATTAGATCATGCTGATGCTACAAAATGTTTACTAAAGTCAGAAAATTGTTACACAAATATTTCAACAACTAGAAAGTAGCTCTCAATGTTTACACCTATTATTTCATAATATATATAGTTTAGATAGGTTGCATATTTCTCTGTCGTCATATATTATCATACATCATAATAAATCTATAGAAGAAATAAGATATATCGTAGAACTAATATAAAAAGATAGAGAGTAATAAGAATAAAATAGGCTCAGAAGCAAGAAAAATATGATAACAATGTGATCATACCAAATTGATCGTTATATTGAAATTTTTCGTTATTACCTAATGATGAATTCAACGAGAAATCTGAGTATATATGTCATGATGATATCTATGATAATATATGTTACTTTAATTACGGTGAAGGGAAGCAATAGCTTACTCTTGCTTCCAGGTATCTCTATTCCCATTTCCTTTTTTTTTTCTTCAAATAATAAATTATCCGTTTCAATAACATATACTAAAAAGTTCATTGTTATTCATACGTGACAAATAGTGGAAATATGCATATACATTATTCTATACGAAAACGTAATATTTAAATCTAAGTTTATATCAAAAGTACTATAAGAACATGATATTGAAAAGTTATTATATGAAAGAAGGAATTGAGGTCATGTAGAAATTACGAACTTCATTATATATATGTGCATAAGCTTATCGTTGATTCTTTTTTAAAAAACAAATTCATTTGTATTTTCTAAGAGATACACAGCTTAGGATTGTACAATTCATTTGTATTTTCTAAGAGATACACAGCTTAGGATTGTACTTCGTTAGTTAGAAAGGTAGTTAATATTTGTGAAATTAGGTCTTAGGCCTAATTCACATCCCACAGCTTAGGATTGTACTTCGTTAGTTAGAAGGTAGTTAATATTTGTGAAATTAGGTCTTAGGCCTAATTCAAATCCCAAAAGCTAGCTCAAATGGAGAAGGATTGTCCAAGCCTTATAAGGAGTCCACCCATCTCATTAACCAGCGATGTGGGACTTTTGTCATTCTTTAACACCTCACCTCACGCCCAGTGCTTAGCATCTGGTGCGTGGGCAATTTTAATTTCGGTGGGACTTTTGTCATTCTTTAACACCCCACCTCACGCCCAGTGCTTACCATCTGGTACGTGGACAATTTTGATTTCGGGGGGCCCCAACATCGGATGAGACGGGCCCTGCTCTGATACCATGTGAAATTAGGTCTTAGTCCTAACTCACACCCCAAAAGCTAGCTCAAAGGGAGGAGGATTGCCCAAGCCTTATAAGGAGTCCACCTATCTCATTAACCACCGATGTGGGACTTTTGTCATTCTTTAACAATATTTCGTTAAAGTAAGCTTAAGCTTTAAGCTACTTCCTCCATTTCATATTACATTATTATTTAATGAAATAGTCAATTTAAGCTATTTCCTCCGTTTCATATTATTTGATGAAATAGTCAAATGTGATGTATGATGTTTACTAGCACTATTATACATTTTAAAAAAATAACTCAAAACACTTCCAAGATAACAAGCTCATTGTATAACTAACAAACTAATAAATTTAAAACCCCAAATCTTATAAAATTCATTTCATGTGATTTACATCATATACACACACCTTAGTATAAAATAAAATAAAATAAATCAACCAACATAAAAGAATCTTTCTCAAAACAGAAAACTCAATCAAAAAAATCATTAATTAGTGTAAAATATTTTAAAACTCAAGATAACTCCATTTTAGTTATCTTGGCTATTAATTAGTTGGAAGGGTACCCTATACCATGACGTTTATTAGGAAACACCATAAACACAACACTAGAAATTGCACCAACAACCGGTGGCAACACCATAATCAACATCTTTTCCGTCGATTCGAACGCCGGAAAGAAACAATCCACCGTATTCCTATCCAAAATAGTCACAACACCAAAAACAACTATAGTAAAAAATGCATGCACAAAGTCACCTACACCAATTTTGTATGAACTTGTGTCCATAAATTTAGATGTTGGCCAAAGCCCCTTCATTGTAGCTATGCCATATTGGGTTGAGCCCTCGTTATCGGTGTAGCTATCGATGAAACAAGAAAATCCACAAGATAAACCACAAAGGGCAATGAGGATGCCTGATAGGTACTTGTTGATGATAGTGCAATGACCATTGTTTGTGAGAATAGGGTTTAGGAATTGGTATATAAAGACTGTTCCTGTTGGGAGGAGTCTTATGAGATTGCCTAGGCCATTTAAGGTCTTGTCCTTCAAAGTATAGTTAGGTTTTGCCATTTTCTAGGAGTGAGCGAGCGAGTTACAAGCACCTGTTCCTGTCAAAACGAAAAGCAGCAAGCGAAACTTGAACTTGAAATAACTAAGTTGTTTATTGTTTTGTAATTGTGGGGATTATGATTTTGGGAAGTGCATGGATTTTGTAGAATTTATAGATGGAGAGAGTGAGTTGTTGCTTCTAAGTAACATATATTATATTAGTTTGAGCTTTGAATATAAGTACTAGGATTTGTTTATTTTGCTTTTACTCTTTGGGAGATGGACAAAACTTCAAGTAATGCAAATGATAGCGGAGGTGGAGTTATAAATATCCTAGATTATTTTATGAGTTTAAAATTTTATTACCCCACACTTAAAAAGACTACAAGTAAGAGATCATTAAATAATTGGGATTAGTAATTTCAAAAAAAAAATATTCCTTCTCTTTCCAAGAATGATTTAGTTTGACTTGACACGGAGTTTAAGAGTATAAAGAAGACTTTTGAATCTTATGATCCTAAATTAAAGTTAAGTCAAATGTACAAAATTGTCCTTTGATCTTGTAGTGTTAAACCTGTCACGTGGAAAGGTGAAATTAAAATATTACCAAAAAAAGAAAGATGTCATTGTTTTTAAACAGACTAAAATAAAAAGAAAAGAATTCTTTTTTGAACGAAGGAAGTAATCAATTGACGTCTTTCTATGAAGATTTAGAAAATAGTAAAATAAGGAGTTTTGTTTACTAAAATGACGATCAAGGAATGTTGTACTTTATGAAGATTTAGAAAAGAAAAAAAATATAGAAGTTTGTGTTATAAATAAAATTTAGGGGATATCGTACTCTATGAAGATTTAAAAAGGAGAAAAATAGGAAATTGTGTTCCCTACAATGACAATTAGAAAATGTCGTACCTTATAAAAATTTAGAAAGGATAAATATAAGATATTTTGTGCCCTAAATAGAAATTAACTAAGGAATTTTCCTCAATATCCCCTGATCATTTGAAAATGAGAAAAGTGGGGAGTTTTGTTTGTTAGAAATAACAATATTAGATGATGTCATACCCTTTGAAGATTTAAAAAAGAAGAAAAATTAATAATTTCATGCCCTAATTAAATCTAAGGGATGTGCCTTAATTAAATAAATAAAAAAGGTTGTGCCTTAATTAAATCTAAGGATGTTACGAAGATTTAGAAAGGAGAAAAATAAAGAAATTTTGTTCCTTAGATAGTAATTAAAGGTTATAGTGCGCTGTTAATTAATTAAGAATGGAAAGTACAAATCAAAACTAAGGCTCCAACGATATATGCCCATATTACTAAGGTTTAAAATGTAACATCTCATAATCCTAAATAGCTAGGATTAAATAAAGAAACTAAAAATAGTTGTTTTTGGATAGAATAGGAAAAATCTGGAAAACAATTTAAGTTTAGAAAGTGAATTTTGGCCATTTTCAATCGGCCATAACTTCTAGCTCAGGAGGAGTTAGGATAAGTTCTTTATATGGTTGGAAAGCCCTTGGAAATATAGTTCCAACGGCTCTGAGTTTGCGCATTTTCGATGTCGTATGAGGGAGATATACCTTTCGAAAGTTGGGTTGTTAGACTGAGGAAAGTCCAATCCGGATTTTAGTAAGGGTAAAGTAGTCTTTTCACCCTAGTATTTCCTAATTCGTTTTAAGGGTTTATTAGGGGTAAAACCAAGTCCCAATTCAGTTTTAGAAAAGTTGAGAACGCTTAGGGCTTGGAGAGAAGAAAGAAGAGAAGAGGAAGATCAAGAATTCTTCAAGAACGCTAAGGTTTCGCTAGTGAAATTCGTCGGAGGTGATCCCTATCGAGGTATGTGGGATGTTTCTATGAGGGTTTGTTCATCCACACACCAATATGTTTAATTCAACAAGTTTTGTATTGATTGAATGATGAATCTTGAAGTTCTTGATGAACAATTGTTGAAACCTTGTTGGTAGAGTTGTAGTGTACCTTTAGTGGTTTTGACTCGTATTTCCGGGTTGTTTTACGAGTCTAAACTAGTGAGTATTGAGGATATTAATGATCCTAAGTGTTTGTGGGAAGATCCATGGAAGTTTTGAGAGGTTTATAGTTGAAAATTGGAGAAGAAAAGTCAAAAATTCCGTCTGACAGGCCCTGGGGCGCCACGCCTACCAGAGCCAATCAGGACAGACTCTGTCCGTCAGGCTCTGGCGCCCCGCGCCAGCCAGAGCGCCTGAGGACAGTGTCTGTCCGTCAGGCTCTGGCGCCCCGCGCCTCTCAGAGTGTTAGGGTCACCTGGAGTTCCCATTTCTCCCTCATATTTTCGTACTAGTTCCTAAGTGATGTACCTATCATTCCGAGTTGATTCCAACACTCTAAAGTACATCTAAACATCATGAAATCATCCATAGACATGAGATCATGATCCTTGAATTCATAATTCAATTCAAGGAAAGTTAAGATCAAAATCAAAGAAGCTAAGAGTCAAGTCTAAAAGTTAAGAAGCTAGTCAAACTGAGTTCTTAAAGTTTTCAAGAGTTTCTAACAAACCTTTTTCAACTTTGTTTGAAGACTCAAGTTACAAGTTAAGTAAGAGTAAAGAGTTGAGTCCATTCTCAAAGAAGAATAAGGGGACTAAGTAATCCCTAAGAGTTGCAAATATTTTCACATTTAAACAAGTAAAGAGTCTTCGGGCTAGTTTTCAGACAGAAGTAATAGCTTTATAAAACGAAGCAAGCAGGAAAACTATGATTTCAGTATGTTTTTAAAATTCAGTATGTTTTTAAAATATAATAGTTTTCAATTCAGTATGTTTTTAAAATATAAGAGCCAATATATTTTTAGGAGTAGTATTGAGCACCAATGTGGAGATGCGAGTTTTAGATTAACTCAAGTCTCCATGTAATCATCATGGGTAGAAAAGGGTCATACTTTTTAGATAGAATATTTTTCACAGTTTACTAGTGGATCCATTAGGCAGTTCAGATCCTATACTCTGACAAGGTTAGAATGGCCGGGCAGCGCGGGACGAGTATGTTGTATCATCACTATCGCTCTTAAGTGATGGTTGTCGGTTAGAGAAGCTTCCACAGAAGTATTGTATTTTCATATACATCAATTATTTATATTTTTACATATACATCAATTATTATTTGTATACTTGTATACATTCAGAGTTCACAGCATGTTTTACTCAGTTTTTCTTTATATTGCATTTACATTTAAATTGCATATATTGAATAAGAGTTAGTAAATCATGAGTTAAGCAAAGCCAAGGTAAGTGTTCTTTCTTACTCCTTTTCAAGCTTAAGTGTCGTTTAGCATTCCAACTCGCATACTCGTACATTCAATGTACTGATGCCAGTTGGCCTGCATCGTATCATGATGCAGACGGAGGTAACGATGATCGACATCCAGCGCACTGTGATCCAGTTGAGTATCCCAGAGTCAGTTGGTGAGCCTCTTTGCATTCTCGAGGACCTAGTTAGTTCAATAGAATGTTATAGGGTTTGTCCCAACATTCATCACAGTCAAGTTAGAGGCTTCATAGATAGTTAGTAGTTCATTAGTCTTTACATTTTCATTCTTATGTTAAAGACTTGTGTTGCCATTTTGGCCAAGTTGAATGTTTAAACTTTTAAAACATTTCAGATAGTATTACTAATCAGTTCAGTTAATTTATTTTATCCTTATAAGTGTGATTGTTGTCTTCCGCTGAACTAAGTAATCCAGGCCAAGAGTTCACTCGAGACCAACAATGGTCACCGAGTGTCAGTCCTGTCCAGAGTGTAGGCTCAGCATAACATAAAATCCCTAAAAAAATCTCTTCAATATAGAAAAGGGAAAATAGAATTGTATTTAAAAAACATAATTCTCAGGTTCAAGGAGTTTGTGGGTGAAAACTCAACCAAAATCAAGTAAGAATTGAGTGTTAAATTTCAATTTGTAGGGAAAATCCCCACTTTTGAAATCTTTGATTTTGGAGAATTTAGAAAACAAATTTGGTAAGAAGTGATTTAAAATTGAATTAGGAACTTACCCACATGAATTCCCACAAGAAATCTCTTCCAAAATCTTTCTCCCAAGCTTTCAAGTGTTGAAAATAGGAAAATTTCTCGTGATAAACATAGTTATCAACGAAATAACAGCTCAAGAAAAACATCAATTGTAAGAGAACTTGATTTGATCCTTTAATTTGGAAATTTTTACACATAATTCAATAGTCTAAATCGATTATAAAACATGTTCCGAGATCAATCGAATCATCGAATTTCTGAAAGAAGATATTTTATCTAAAATTACACCTTGAAGCTTCTTTTAGGAATTTTATCTTACTGCTCATTCTACACAATATAATATCAGGACCCAAGCTAATACACCATACTAGCTTGGACTCGGCGTTTTCTAATCAATGAAATTGTGCAGAATAATCACTCAAGCTTAGATCTCAAATGTTGATCAAAGTCAACTCTCTCAATATAAATCACCTCAAAAAGTTTCCAAACCACTAAAATATGTCCAAAGTATTTGAAAGTAAGGAATTTTGAACTCTAATTTTTTTTGCTTTTTAATGAAAGAAATTCTAAGAAAAAAATAGGGGTGGGCATAAACACCGAAAAATCGAAACACCGAACCGAATTTTTTTTTTTAATATTACGGTTTTGGTATTTCGGTTTTCGATTCGATATTTGGTTTACTTTTTGTATTTTTTGGTATTTCGGTTTGGTTTTCGGTACGTATTATTTTGGTTTTCGGTATTTCGGTTTAAACCAAAATATTATATTAAATTTATATTATATTTATATTATATTAATTAATAATTATTAATATTAAATAATCTTTTAAAAAAAGAAAAAAGAATCTGAAACCCTATGTAATGTCCCTATTCCTAATTCAGTATTCATATTTCCTCTTGCAGCTCTTCCTCTTCCTCTTGCAACTCTTCCTCTTTCTTTCAGGCAGCAGCAGACGCCGCCCGCAACAGCAGGCCAGCAGCCGCCCGCAGCCGCCCGCAGCCGTCAGGTTTGTTGAAAAATCATTGTTTGCAACGTTCTTTCCAAAAAAAATCAACCTCTTAAAGTAAAGGGAAAATGTAACTCTTTTAATAACAAGAGTTGGGGTGTGAGGGGGCAAGGATGATGTATTTGAATATGCTGTCCTCGAAGCACAGCTGCACTGACTGTTTTTATTAGTGAAGAGAGTGTGTTCATTTCATTTTTATCATAATAGGGGGTAATTAAACCCATGTGTAAATGGTGCATGTCCACCAAGACAAAGCTAATGAATGTTACTGGTGTGGTGGTAATTTCCAGGTTTTGACAAGCGATACTGTGTTCTCAGTTCCTATGGCAGAGACATATAACCTTCTAGGTGTGGATGCAAAAGACGTCAGTTCACTGGAGAAATATCTGCAGGATTTTTCACTTCTTTGATGTATTGTCTATTTTTACTTTTTAGCCCATTAAGTTGAAAAATCAAACCAAAAAAAGTGTAAAATTTTGTATATAGCATTTTATACAGTAATATTATCAAATTATGATATTAGAGTTTCAATTTCATTGTGTAGCATTTAATATCTCACTCTATAGCATTTTATTAATAATTATATTGTTAATTATAATTTATTAAAAAGAGTTGTTATTAACAATTAATTAAAAAGTAAGGGGATAAACTAATAATGGATAATTAATGTTAATAATTAACACACTGACAACACAAATTTTGAAACTTTTGTTTCTTTATTAATTGCTACATTTAATGCAGGTAGCACGTTTTTTAATATGAATGATTGCACTTTTTAGGGAATTTAATTAAAGTTAAATATATGATTAGCACGTTTTTAGGGATATTAAACATTTTCAAATTATCATCGTTGCCTTAAATATCTCTAGTTAGTTAAAATAACATTATTTTTTTGAATTAATTCCTTAAAAAACTCAACCAGATAATAATAAATATTTTCGGATTTTCAGAATACTTTCAGATTGTCATTTTCAAACATATTTGGATCAACGTTACAAGTAGTCTTCTTTCCAAAATTTCACGATTATTTTCAGATTGCTTTCAACGTATAAGTCATTTTTTCTAAAAATTCAAGAATATTTTCATAGCTGCATATTTCACTTTTTTTTTTCTAGTAACCTGATAAATTTTGGCGTACAATATATGTTTCTATTTAAATTATAATATATGTTTTTATATTACTTTTGTATTGAAAACGTATTGTGTTTGTTTAATTGGAGTATTGTATAGGACAGTGAATGATATATTAAATGTGTATGAAGTGTGTATGAATTATATGAACTGATTATAAATTTGTGTAACGTTGAAGTCTGAATTTTTTTTAAATAGTGTATGAAGATTATATGAAACGTGTATCATTTGTGTATGAAAGTCCATTTTTTTAAAAAAAAAATTACAGTATATGTTTCTAATGAAATTAGAATATATGTTTTGTATTAATTTTGTAAAGCGGGTAGACCAAAACTTGAAAGATGAAAGGGGTTTGCTGACGTGAAATTCAAAAGGACAAAAATGACTTGCAGTAGATGCCGTCAAGTTGGACACAATAGAAAGACATGTTCAAATTATTATGTGCAAAAACAATGATTTCGTAATGTTACATTTGTTATTGTGTTGTTTTGAATGTTAGAAACACGTTTTGTTTTATTGAGTGCAATTGTTATCATTGACATTTATAACGTTTGATTTCGTAAAAACTTGTCATATATATATCATTTGTTTCTGTTACATATGTCAAAGTTCAATATGACATTCATAATTCATACAATGTTTATACATTATAAATATACATTGAACTATACTACCATTCATAAAATGTTCATATAGTATTCATACAATGTTCATACAGTATGTATACAATGTTCATATATGTACCATTTGTTTCTGTTACATATATCCAAGTTCAATATGGGATTCATAATTCATACAATGTTTATACATTATATATATATATTGAACTTTACTGCCATTCATAAAATGTTCATATAGTATTCATACAATGTTCATATATATACCATTTGTTTCTGTTACATATATCAAAGTTCAATATGACATTCATAATTTATACAATATTTATACATTTTTCATACAATGTTCATATATTTTTGCATATTGCAATCGAAATTTATACAAAAATCATACACATTTAATAAAGTGCAAATATTCATTTAAGCATACTACCATTAAATACAACAGTTAATATATTATGACATATATAATTAAATATATTTTATACAACATGCAGACATGAGTGTTACAAGATCTCTACTGCTGGATTTTTATGACAAGTCAAAATCATCTCTTAGTTTCACACACCAAGAAGACGAAGAAGAAGAAGAAATTGATGAACTATGTGATTCTTCACTCACTTCGTCTTGTTCTTCATTAACAACCGGTTCTCCAATCATGTCCGGGACAGAATTTTTTACTTTCCTCCTCTTATAACATTTATTTCCTAAAAATTTATAGACAAATAAATATTGTATTCAACAACCCAAATCCTAAAAATTTATAGACAAATAAATATTAAAGAATTTGACATAAACAAATATAAAACTTGAGAAACCTGCATTATCTATACAACGTAAATTTCTCCTAAAATCAAGCAACAACATATAAAAATTAAATAATTTGACAAAAGAATCAAAGAAAAAATAAAAACTTTAAGAAATAAACCTGTTTGATGATCTATACAATTTTTTCCGAAAATCATGTAATATTGCGAATTTGATGGTCGAAAAATAAAAAACCTAATTTTGTGGAAGATTGATAGAGATGTAGTTGAATAAGGATTTTAAGCTTAATCTGATTTTGGGAAATAAGTTTAAAGCTTGAAAGGGTTTCTACTTGAAGATGACATTAAGCGTGCGAATATGTATGCTCAGATTTAATATGACAGAGAAATTAGGTGTGCTGTCTTTAATTAATTAATAGAGAGAGAAACGTGTGCTGCCTTTAATTGATTAATAGAGAGAGAAACGTGAAAAAAGGCGTGCAAAATTAATATGGTAGAAAGAGAAGCGTGTAAATAGGGGAGAGGTTGAGTGTATTGGGGGAAGATAAAAGAGTATTGGTTGATATGGGGTGGGTAGTTATTGGGTAACCATATAATATAAAATTAATTAAAATCAAATTCCTAATTTTTAGATTTTGTTTTTAAAAGGTAACTATATAATATGAAGTTTAATTAATATTTAATAAATAATAATTTATTATTTATATTAAAAATATTAAAAGGTAATTGATTAATATTTAATAATTTATTATTTATATTAAAAACTTTAAAAGGTAATTGATTAATCAGTAATAATTTAAAAGGTTTTGTTGATAAAAGGTAAGTGAATAAATGAACTAATTATTTAAACATAATAATTATTAGTTAAATAATAAAATAATTTTTTTTATTAATATATTATTAGTTAATATGCTATAACTTGATAATAATATGCTATAAATAGTTTAGTTTTAAATATTTTTTTTAATTAATATATTATTAATTGATGTGCTATAAGATGATAATAATATGTTATAAGTAGTTTATTTTTAAAGAGTATGATTACAACTTGATATTTATTCTCTTAAATGTGTGTGGATGTTAATTTTACCCAAAAAAAATTGTGAAGTTTAAAATTTTAAAAAGCCCACTAAGCAGGCTCATTAAAAAACCGAAATAAAAAATCGAACCGAATCAATAAAAACCGAACCGAACCGAAATATTTCGGTTCGATATTCGGTACACATTTTCCAAAAATCGAAAATCAAAAAAAACGCGGAAAAAAAAAACGAAACCGAACTGAAATACCGAATGCCCAACCCTAGAAAAAATTACTCAAATTTTTGAAACCGGGGAACTGTAAAACTCTTCTTGAATTATATTTTTTAATAAAATTTCTTTTTTTTAAAAAAAGGACCCAATTTCAATTTTTCGAGGATATACATGAAAATTTCTTTCTATGAGACTGAGCCCCATTGTAGGACTACGTACATATCCTATCATAACAAAGAATTACAGAAAACCTAGTTTATAATGAACGATAAGAAAATATTATCTTGATTTATGTTTTTTATGAAAGAAGTTTATTATATTTTGTTTTTGCGAAATCTTGAAAAGTAATTGTAAAAACTTATTCATAGTGGAATATATATTGGGAACGCGTATTGGTCAAATGTCTTTTCAGAAGGCAAATTTGTGGGAATGGCACTACTAAAAAATGTGACGTCATTCGACGTCATTCGCTTATATTTTTTTCTTAATTTATTTTTAATAATGCGACATCATTCGTCACTTTTAAATTTTTATTTGTATTTTTAATTTACAAAAACAGACAAAGTCCATCGCTTTTCTTTAAAAGAAAATTATTAATTATATTATAGATATGATTGATATAAATCCGCACAATATAACAAATTAATTGTTGATATGAATCATAAAATCTTCACGGTCAAAATATTTAATCTATTCCTAAATCACAAAATCTTTTATGAATCCACAAAATCACATGATTTGAATCCAAAGGTAAACGATAGACAATATTACAAATTAAGTGATAATTTTATACAAATTTTAAATAAGAAAATGATTTAATAACCAAAATTCTTAAACGTTAGAATTTTCCATATAGTTAAGTAAAGAAATATTTAAGAAGCAAAACTATAGTCAATTTCAATATACTAAATATTAAGACTTTTATATCTTATAAATAAGTAAGGATTTAATAGGTATAGCCTTAATTAATTTCAAAATTCTAAAATTAGGATAGTAGTAAATTATTTAAGAATTTTAGTAAATGACAATTTTATCTATGATAAACAAAGGGTTAAATCAATATATCTAAGGACATGTATACTTTATTTTGAAATAGTATTAATTTTAGACTACGTGATATAAGGTCAAATTATAAAATAATTTTTTTTATTGGAAGTAGCACAAAAATTATGCAGCATAGAAGTCTTATAAGGAAGCACACTCCAACATCTTTGAATCATTTTTTTTTCTGAACTCAAGTTAGTATATTCGTGTGCAATAAAAGTCTCGCAGGAATGAAATATGATATCACTTATTTCTTCAGCCGAGTCAGGATTAAGATTTTGAAAATTAAAATTATTAATCAATTTTATTAGGGGTTCAAGATCTATGGAAAAACTAACCCCCACCTAGATCTGACTCTATTAATTAGTGTCAAACACCACGATGATGGCAAAAAAATTTCATAAAAGAAATTCGAAATCAAAATCCATAACCAACTCAAATGGATGAATCATATTGGTGGAAAAAATGATATCCCAAGAAATCGATTTGCCTTCAAACCCTTTCTCAATTGTGCTAGCATAAAAGCAAAACTATGTACGAAACTTAATTATGAAATACTTTGTTATTTTCTTTATGGAGAAATAGATTTAGTTTTTTCTTGTCACTTATGTTCCAATTTATTAATTCTTCAATTTTATCTATTCCTAAAGTTGGAAAAAGATAATTAATTATTTAAATTGACAATTATTCTAAATTATTTTTAGTATAATAACAATTAAAAAGAAATCGAAGAAGTGCTTCTTTTTTTTTACGTAATTTCTAATTATATAAATTTTGTTTCAAAAAATTACAAATTTCATACATGAATTTACTAATTCGACTCGGAATATGTTAGATAAGGGACCCAAGATGGAGTATATGCAAAGACAAGAAAGTTCATGATTTCGTACAAGTACGTTGAACTTGGCTTCAACAAAATTTGTCTAAAATAGGGATATTCTTTATCAAAGTGTATTTTAAATATATCAACTACAAGAGTTGTGGTTAGTCGTATAGTACTCTTTTATTTTTAATCAAAGATTTTAGATTTGAGTCTTTTTAGGTATGAAATTGTTTTTGTTAGAAAGTATTTTATTTCATGTGAAACTTTTCAACACGAATTTAAATTTAATTAGACTCCAATTGAATATCAAATTTCAATGAGAATACCAAATTAACACCAAGGGAGAATGAAAAAGTTAGAATAGTTGTGACGCTAGATATAGGTACATACATACATTGATTCTTCTGATTGTGGTTTGATAAGAGACAAACCACATGAGTTGTGATAATAATTAAGTAAAACAAACAAAAGAATCGAGTCCGGAACTAAAAGGGTAAAAAAAATTGTTAAAAATTTCAAAAGGGCATATCAATTTTTTCTAAAACCAAAACGGCAAAATCGCTCAGGATGTAGCGATTTTGTCCGTGGGAAAAAATGAAATCGCTGCTATAGCAGCGATTTCTTAAATTTGCTTTTTTTTTAAAAAAAATAAAAAATTATACAAGTCGCTCCAAGTGGAGCGATTTTCAAAATTAAAAAAAAAATTATAACTTTTTTTAATAAGTTTTTTTTTTAATATTTTTTTGCTTTATTTTAAAAAAATAATTTAAAATCAATTCAATTTTTTTTTTAATTTTTAAAACTTGACAGCAATTTTAATTATTTTTTTTTAAAAAAAAATTATTTATTTTTTGAAAATTTAATTAAATTGGGTAAATTTTTTTTGCTGCGATTTAATCAATTTTTTTTAAAAAAAAATTAAGTGTAAATTCTTCTTTAAAAGAAATAATTAAAATCGCTGCCAACGATTTGATTTTAAAAATTAAAAAAAAATGAACTGATTTTAAATTATTATTTTTAAATAAAGCAAAAAAAAAAAAATTAATGCATGTCGCTGCAAAAGCAGCGACTTATCAAAAAGAATTATAATTTTCTTTTAAAATTTTGAAAGCGACTTGTTTAAATTTTTTATTTAAAAAAAAATTAAAATTATACAAGTCGCTCCAAGTGGAGCGATTTTCAAAATTTTAGAAAAAAGTTATAATTTTTTTAATGAGTCGCTGCTTTTGCAGCGACATACAATATTTTTTTTTAATTTTTTTTTGCTTTATTTTAAAAAAATAATTTAAAATCAATTCAATTTTTTTAAAAAATTTTTAAAACTTGGCAGCGATTTTAATTATTTTTTTTTAAAAAAAAAACATTATTTATTTTTTGAAAATTTAATTAAATCGGGTAAATTTTTTTTGCTGCAATTTAATCAAAACTTTTTTTAAAAAAAATTAAGTGTAAATTTTTTTTTAAAAGAAATAATTAAAATCGCTGCCAACGATTTGATTTTAAAAAATTAAAAAAAATTGAATTGATTTTAAATTATTTTTTTAAAATAAAGCAAAAAAAAATAAAAAAAGATTATTGTGTGTCGCTGCAAAAGCAGCGACTTAATAAAAAAAGTTATAATTTTTTTTTTTAATTTTGAAAATCGCTCCACTTGGAGCGACTTGTATAATTTTTTATTTTTTTTTAAAAAAAAAGCAAATTTAAAAAATCGCTGCTTCGTTTTTTCCCAGGAACAAAATCTCTACATCCTGAGCGATTTTGCCGTTTTGGTTTTAAAAAAAATTGATATGCCCTTTTATAATTTTTGACAATTTTTTTTACCATTTTAGCTCCGGACTAAAAAAGAATCACCTCAAAATATTGAGTGTTTTGTCAAATCTAAGAGACTGAATACTTGATACTTTTAATTTGAAGATAACATATCTAATATAGGTTGTGGTCCACTGATAGAACAGTGTTTTAAAAGATTTTTTTGGGATTCGCCCTCGGAGTTTGCTCTGGGGCAGGGCTCTAGCAAAACGCCTCGAGACTCAAGTTTGAGACTTAGTTCTACAAGACTTACGCCCTAAGCGCCTGACTGTACGCCCTAAGCACGCCCAACGCCCAACGCTGGGGACGTTACACAAATTATGTGTTAAAATCTTTAATTAACATTGTTGACCCTCATAATTCTTGAATAAATGAATGATACGCAACTTTTTAATCTATAAAGATAACAAAATTGAGAGTAACCTAAACAACAAATGTAGTATCATATATTTACTATTTGGTAACACTATAAAGATAATTATATATTACGTAACATTTCTCTTAAAAATATGTAGCAAAATTTTACTTGTTCAATTATCATTGGCCTTCATGATTTGTCATGTCTCAAAATTATCATATTTTATTTAATTATTTGAAAGTAATTTTATTTTTATTTATGAAAGAGTGATGTTTATACTATAATACTTGTAAGTTTATTGATTATTTTCTTTTAATGTTTTTTTTTGGGGGGAGAGGGGGGTAATTGTATATATATATATATATATATATATAACGATTCTTTTATTATTAGAAAGTTAAGATATTAGATTATTTATACTTGTATAGTCATGTTTTATTGTTATTGGTGCAATGATATTTCTCAAATAGAATTATGATACTTTTTTTCTTTATTATAGATTATCGCAAATAAAAATTATAATATAATTTCTATATATTATAGATTTTTCATAAAAAATTATATGTAAAATCATTGAAAGGAATTTAATTAGTAATAAAACTATCAAATTGATATACACGAGAGTACGCCCTGTAGATCTATAGGACTTACGTCCCTGTCTCGAGGCTTACGTCTCGCCCCGTACTATATAAAACGTCTCGTCTCATGCCCCCGTCTTTTAAAACACTGGATAAAAGTAATTCACCCTTAAGCAGAGGTTTCAAATTCGAGTTCTGGATATGGAGAAAATTCTATTAAAAGTATGAGTCGTATAGTGTACAATTCAAATTTAATCGAAGCTTTAATATGTGAGTCCGGCCAAGATGTTTCCATGCAATTGCATTACAATCTCAAAAGATATCAATGTAACAAGTGTGTGGACCAAAAATAATGGACATATCATCCTAATTATTGAACTATTCAATACCTACCAATCACCAAGCAAGCCCACCCCCACCCCCCCACCCCACTATCCCCAAAATCCCATTTTCCATCATTATTTATCAAAACAATTATAGTGGATGTTTTTCGTCAAGAAAATTTAATATATTTTGAATTTTTTTTTTGGAGTCGTAAGTATTTGATTGAACTTCTTGGGAAGAGTTTTAATATCCCCCGATTTCTAAATAATAAAAATAAATAATGTTTATCTTTATTGCTGGTTTTGTATTCCCCTCTTAAAATGACTTTTGACTCGCTCATCTATTTCAATTTCAGCTTAGTTAAAAACATTAACTAATATAAACTCTCAAGTTGTTAATCCTTCATATTGATTAAGATTAGACATAATTAAGTATATTAATTATAATCAGATCATCTATCCACTCTTTATTCCTCTGGCTATGCTTTGTTGATACTATTTCTAGATCAACGCAACATTTTTAATACTCTCTAATTTGAATATGCACGAATCGACAAGATAAATCAGAAAGCAATAAAGTTTGGAGCAAAGAGAATTATACTCTAAAAACATACTTCTGATGATTATATACTAACCACTAATCCAAAATAAAAAGCTTTACAAAGCTATTCAATATTTCCATCATTAGAGTCTTTCTTCACCAACTTAAGCACAAACACAATATTTAACATAAAACTAGACTTATTCTTCAATCTCTTTCCCCTTTAAATACAATAACCCCCTTCCATCCATTCTTAATCCCCAGACCTAAAAATATAAAATAAGAAGAAATTATTCGCATTTTTTTAATCTAATTTTCTCAAATTTCAGACCTTTTCATTTCCCCATGTCTAAAAAAATTCATGGAGAAAACTGAAAGTTCAAAAATTTAAGAATTTAGGAGCGAATATGAAAGATTTATAGTAATATAAGTCAACCTTAAAGCTAATTAGAGACTGGGGAATCCAAACTAGTTATTAAGAATTATGACAGGTAATTCCCGAGAATACGGGTCGGATCCATTACTCCAGTCGGAGCAACCGCCGTAAATCTCTCGACGCAGAATCATCAAATGATTTCAATTCTACTTGCTTTTTGTTGTTCATGTTGTTGAAGAAAGAAGGTAGAGGAAGAGATCTAGGCGATGGAGAATTTGAGAAAGCAGATCCGGCATAAACATCGGTCGGAGTATGCCCGACCCGGGTATTTTTGGGTAACATTCCGGGTTGCTCCGGACCCAATCTTCCGGTACCGTAAACCGTCAACTCATCACCGCTACCACTCGCCGGTTGTTTCTTCTTCTTACCGGACGACGTCGTTTTGTTCTCTTTCCTGATATTAGGGTTCAGAGAATCCAACGACTCTCCCCTTCTCAAAATCATTACCTGACCCATCACGATTCCGCCGTCTACCACCGGTGTAACTCTCCCAGGGATCTGAACCGGTTTCGATTCCTCAGATCTCCTTAAAATCGACGGCTCAGATTGGTTCTGGATCTTGTTGTTCAACTTCTTTTTCTCTGTTCTAACAACAGGTTTCCGGTAACCGTTGTTATTATAATACCCATTATTTTTCCGACGATGAAACGCCGCCGCCGGCTGTGGTTCCCTGAACCTGTCAATCAAACAATTTTGTGGCCGCAAAACTTCTGTTCCCATTTTTACGAAAAAGGAAATCAAAATTTGTACAAATAAATACCCAAGAAAGAAAAAATTAATCCAAACACGATTTCAATCAACCTTCAAAGGAAGGGGTGATTTAATGGCAATTAATAAAGAAAACAAGTTTCTTCTTCCTGGGTTTTTCGATTCCTTGAGGGAAAAGAAGAGAGAAAATTCTCACATAAAACTATATTTCTTCACTGCAAATTGAGAGAGATTTTGTTTCCTTACAATCTTCATATTGAAAGGAAGATTAGGGAGAGCTTTATATATACAAAAAGAAAGAGAAGAAAAAAGGCAAGCGCGTGACGCACGCGATTAATTGTGCGAGTGGGGGTTTGTATTAAGACATGTTTTGGTTAAGCCGTCTAATTTGATTTTCATATTTTATGAGCGGCTGACCTAAGACTGAGCCGTTCACGTGTGGGGCCCAGTTGTCTTTCCGTTTTGACGGAGACTTGTAATCCGTTAGTCTACGCGCTTTGTCGTTTTCTTATAGTGTCTAACGGCGTTAAGTTTTGGACGGTGAGTTTTTTTTTGTCGTCTTAAAAAGGGAAAATTATTTGAGGGTACCATGTGTTTGTTGTGTGGTTACTTCAAATCTCTTTCCTTTTCTATTATTTTAAAAAAAAAATAATCTAATAGTTTTTTATCAAAAAATATTTATCGTAAATTTCGATATATGAAATTTTATTACTGGTCTTTGATTGGTTTTCTTTGATAATATCTGCCACGTCATTTTTGAGTAAATTGTGGACATGATCTTTAAATTTGATCATCATTTTATGAGATGTTGATCCCTCTTATCATGGATCTGATATTGAAGAAAAAAAAAATTATTCTTAAATTTCGTTCATATCGATAATTTTGATTTAATTTTGTATTTATAATACGAAAAAGGTTGGTATAGTCTTAAGTTATACAAAAATTGAACGAATATGTTATTGTTAATATTTTAGCACAAAAATTGAACGAATATGTTATTGTTAATATTTTAGCACAAATATGTTCTTACTCTTTAATATTTAGTTCAGGGTCGATTCAATAATATCGAGAGTCTGAAGCAAAACTTAAGAGAGAGACTTGACAAGACTGGTCAACGATTCGGAACCGGACCGGAACGGGACACGTTGACCGGTATGTTGACCGGTATCGGGATGAACCGGATCGGAATTATCGGGATGAATAAGCGGTTTCGTCCCGTTCCACTATATACCGGGATGGAACCGGAACGAACCGGAATGGAACGGGACGGGATAAACGGGACGACATTTTTTGGAATTACGAAAATATGATTATTTTTTTTATTTTTCTAAGTTTAAATTAATAGTTTTTAAATTTATACTATAATATTTTACTTAAGTTTATTTTTAAAATATTTTTTAAATTTTTTTTTGTTATTAAATTTGCAAGTAAAGTCTAATAAAGTTTTTAAAATTTAAATCTTTTGATGTTTATACTTTATAAGTTATTACTTATTATTCATTAATATTTATTTTATAAGTTATATTTATAACTTGTGTCTTGTAAATTATAAATAAATAAAATTTGTAATTTTAAAAAAATTAAATTAAAATAAGGATAAAACAATTATAAAAATTAAAAAATATCAATTTAATTTATTTAAATTTGTAACAAATTACAATTTCAATTTACAACTATTAGTAGAGTACATAATAAAGTTACCGCCAGCCAAGTGTCAGGGAAGGGGAGGGTGTGGTGGGTAATTAATTTTAATATATAGAAATTATATAAAATATAATTTATATAAAATATAAAATATAAATAAATAAAATTTGTAATTTTAAAAAAATTAAATTAAAATAAGGATAAAACAATTACAAAAATTAAAAAATATCAATTTAATTTATTTAAATTTGTAACAAATTGCAATTTCAATTTACAACTATTAGTAGAGTACACAATAAAGCTGCCGCCTGCCAAGTGTCAGGGAAGGGGAGGGTGTGGTGGGTAATTAATTTTAATATATAGAAATTATATAAAATATAAAATATAAAATATAATTTATACAAAATATAAAATATAAATTATATAAAATATAAAATATAATAAAATTAATATATATTAAGTAAACCGGAACCGGAACCGGAACGGAACGGACCGAAACCGGGATGAACCGGTACCGGTACACCGGTACCAAACCACAGTTCCGTCCCGTTCCGTGTACCGGTTCAGACTATCCCGTTTCATCCCGTATACAACCGAAACGGAATGAACTGGAATGAACCGGAACGGTACCAGAACGGTACCGGTACGTCCCGTTCTGTCGCCCCGTCTTAGACTTGATATTATTTTTTATCATATATATACATTTATTTAAAATCTACTTTTCAAGTTATTTTAGATTAAAAGTCATTAAGCACTATTTTATAATCAATTCGTTTTGATATTGCCTTTTCAAATGATGATATAGCGAATTCATTGGAGCTCTCTTGAGACATTATTGATTTTAAAGTAGATTTAATCAATTTTAATTTCGAAAAACTTCTTTAGGCTGAGACGACGACTACAAAAGCTGGTAACATTATTCTATAAGCAACATGTGTATTTAGAAAAGAATCAAGTCTTTTTATTTGATTGGGTGTTATCATTAGATCATTATCTTCTACTTGTATTACTTCTCTTAATACTTTTAATTTAAAATAAATCTAAACCATCAATATCAGAATAATTATTATGTGTTAAAGAAAGTTCAAGGTTAAGACAATATTTTCTTTTAATTTCTCATTATCTAGTTATCTCAATATTTTACCACTAAATGAGAAATCAAATATATTTTCATATGCTTCAATTGGTTCAAACCTATTTCGCAGTGAAAAATAGTTTGATCTACTCTACATATATAAAGTAATCAACTCTAAAGGATCAGTGGCGGATATAAAAAATAAAATTAAAATGTGGGAGTAAGGATTTGAACTCGGGCAGGTTGGAAAATTAAGCTCTCTTCACCATTTGGCCAAGGGTCACACTTGTGTTAGTGATAGGGGTGTCAAAAATGAACTCAAACATATGTAACCCACCCAACCCGTCAGAATTTTAAGGGTTGGGCCAAGATAATTTAAATTGGGTTCAATCTCAACTCATTCAAGCTTAACCCATTTGAAGACAATTCTCAATTGAGCCCAATTCAATCTCCAATTTCAACCCGTTTTAAATTTTTTTATTAAGGTATGTTCCTATATTGAAGGTATGAATTATTGTCTATTTAACATTTTTTAAGATTTATCTATTCTTTCGTTACTTTTTTAACAAAAAATTCTCTAGCGAAAATTCAACTTGTGATTATAGAAGTTAATTATCATATGTTAAATTATTGAGATTAATCATGTCAAATTGGGTGGGTCAAGACCCAACCCATTTTTAGCCCATTTGAGCCCAAACCATTTGAGCCCAAAGTAAACTTGGGCGGATCAAGACCCAACCCAATTTCTATTCAACCCATTATAATATTTTTAATTTCAACACAATCCGCCTATTTGACACCCCTAGTTAGTGATTTTCAAAAGTTAATATATACATATAAAATTTTAACCCAATCCGCCACTGATAGTTATCTCATATGCAATTTCCTTAGTAGAAATCATAACACTCATAGTACATACAATTTTTTTAAAAAAATATATATAAAATATATAAGTAATTGGTTTTTAAAATTGGGGGCCACCAAAAGTATGTCTCCCAAGCGATGACGTTAGTGGTCCAGGGTTATAGAAAGGAGAAAGCCCACCTCTTTCCAGTAGTATTTTACTTTACTTCCTTGAACTTATACGAAGGGCTTAGTTAGCGCAATTGAGTGGCGCTTGTTGAATACCGACAACCCCAAGTTAGTCTAAATTTTCCCTTATTGTTGTGGCACCCAATTAATAAGTGAAAAGGACAAATATTTTTCTAGGAGTCACTTGGTAATTGGATAAGAAACAAGTTCATATATTAATTTTGTATAATTAAAGACATTTGGTAGATAGATAAAAAATAAGTTATTCATGTATAAAATTAATACGACGTTTAATTATAATTTAAAAATTCACATAATTAAACATGTATAGGTTAATGAGAAAATCTATATTTTGTTTTATGCAAATAGATTATGAGAAAATCTATCACTACAAAAAAATAAATTGTGGAGCTTTTATTATGGAGGTTACTATAACCCTCCTTAAATTATATCTAATTACAAAGGTTTGAATGACCCCTTCAATTTCTGTGCAGTTTGTGGGGATCATTAACTCTGGTAACCCTCTAAATTAAAATTTCATTATTTAATTTATCAAGTTTTCTAGTTAAAATTGAACTTTATGGTTAATATTACTATGAATATAACTTTTGCTCACAATTTTAGATCTATTCTCACTTGATCATTAATTAGTGATCATCGGTACTGGGGTTAACCCAAAGCAGAGTACAAAAAAAAGTGACAAAATAGAGGAAATATTTCGTAAAGGCATAAGTCATAACTAATATCTGCATAAAATAATAAATAAATTCACTCATAACTAATTCATACATTAATAATAACTATATAACTTTAATCAGGTATCAAGCGACCCTTAAAGTATACAAAATTGACCGATATACCCTTACTTAAATAGCTTAACATTTTTACTATCTACAAATTTAATATATATTTTTTTCTACCGGAGTTTATGTAATCAAGCACCAATTTCTCAGTACGAATATCTGAAAAGTTTAGATTTGAGTTTTTTGTTCATCGTCGATTCATGCATTTTTCTACTTTAGTCGTGTCCAAAATAAAGGACAGAACAAGTGAACAACTTCCACCATGGTCTTATATTTTAAATATATAGATAATAATGATAAAAAAAAGTGGGTAAGGGGGGAGGGGAGGGGGGAGTTAGCATTAAAATTTCCATATTAGGGTCCAAGGGAGATAGGATCAAGAATAAGGATATTTAAGATAAAGTGGAAATGATCTTTGTAGTGATGGTAGAAAAAAGAGTATGGAATAGTTTGGACATATGAAAAGAATATGTGCAAATGTTCCAGTAAAGAGGTGTGATACACTGGATATAGAGGGTATGAGGAGTGGTAAGGGTAGACCAAAAAAGTATTGAAGAGATCAGGTGATTAAGCATGTCATGACTCAAATTTAGCTTATCGACAAAACAAAACAACCTTTGAAAGGAAGTTTGGAGGTTGCGAATTAGGATGAAGGCTAGTAGGTAGTCGAGCTTTATTCATTTTTCGATGGTTTAGGCTTAGTGACCTGGGAGCCTAGCTAGGAGCGTTATGTCCTTTGTAGTATTTATGTTATACATGTACTATATTTTAGTTATTTCATTATTTCATTGTGTTATTGCATTTTGAATTGTATTTATATTGCCTTTTTATATGATGAAAAATTTGATCGGTAACGTGTTGATTAATTTTTTGAAAACCATATTTAAAATTAACATCCCACACACATTTAAGAGGATAAATATCAAGTTATAATCATACTCTTTAAAAATAAACTACTTATAGCATATTATTATCATCTTATAGCACATCAATTAATAATATATTAATTAAAAAAAATATTTAAAAATAAACTATTTATATCATATTATTATCAAGTTATAGCATATTAACTAATAATAATATATTAATAAAAAGAAATTATTTTATTATTTTAACTAATAATTATTATGTTTAAATAATTAGTTTCATTTATTCACTTACCTTTTATCAACAAAATCTTTTAAATTATTACTGATTAATCAATTACCTTTTAAAGTTTTTACTATAAATAATAAATTATTAAATATTAATCAATTATCTTTTAATGTTTTTAATATAAATAATAAATTATTATTTATTAAATATTAATTAAACTTCATGTTATATAGTTACCTTTTAAAAAACAAAATCTAAAAATTAGGGATTTGATTTTAATTAATTTCATATTATACCAATAACTACCCACCATATCAACCAATACTCTTTTATCTTCCCCCAATACACTCAACCTCTCCCCTATTTACATTCTTCTCTTTCTACCATATTAATTTTGCACGCCTTTTTTCACGTTTCTCTCTCTATTAATCAATTAAAGGCAGCACATGTTTCTCTCTCTATTAATTAATTAAAGACAGCACGCCTAATTTCTCTGTCATATTAAATTTGAGCATACATATTCGCACGCTTAATGTCATCTTCAAGTAGAAACCCTTTCAAGCTTTAAACTTATTTCCTAAAATCAGATTA
This sequence comes from Solanum sitiens, assembly GCA_016801875.1. Lineage (NCBI taxonomy): Eukaryota > Viridiplantae > Streptophyta > Magnoliopsida > Solanales > Solanaceae > Solanum > Solanum sitiens. The sequence goes on from JABWTJ010000225.1 coordinate 1,154,952, forward strand.
AGCTTAAAATCCTTATTCAACTACATCTTTCTCAATCTTCCACAAAATTAGATTTTTTATTTTTCGACCATCAAATTCGCAATATTGCATGATTTTCGGAAAAAATCGTGTTGTATAGATCATCAAACAGGTTTATTTCTTAAAGTTTTTATTTTTTTCTCTGATTCTTTTGTCAAATTATTTAATTTTTATATGTTGTTTGCTTGATTTTAGGAGAAATTTATGTTGTATAGATAATGCAGGTTTCTTCAAGTTTTATATTTGTTTATGTCAAATTCTTTAATATTTATTTGTCTATAATTTTTTAGGATCTGGGTTGTTGAATACAATGTCTAAACCAAATACCTTAAGGAGATTCACAAGAGGTACAAACTATACCGGTAACTTCATGGTTGAAATACCATCTTTTGATCTATGTATAACTCAATTCAATTGCAAATCTCAGGCTATACAGCTGCGATGGAATTAGAGAAGAAGTCGAATGATGAACTAGTAAGGTCTAGTCCTTCTAAAAGGAAAGTAGTGTCAACGGTGAAAGCAATCGGAAAAAAATGTTACAAGAGGAGGAAAGTAAATTTTTTTGTCCCGGACATGATTGGAGAACCGGTTGTTAATGAAGAACAAGACGAAGTGAGTGAAGAATCACATAGTTCATCAATTTCTTCTTCTTCTTCGTCTTCTTGGTGTGTGAAACCAAGAGATGATTTTGACTTGTCACAAAAATCCAGCAGTAGAGATCTTGTAACACTCATGTCTGCATGTTGTATAAAATATATTTAACTATATATGTCATAATATATTAATTGTTGAATTTAATGGTAGTATGCTTAAATGAATATTTGCACTTTATTAAATGTGTATGACTTTTGTATAAATTTCGATTGCAATATGCAAAAATATATGAACATTGTATGAAAAATATATAAATATTGTATAAATTATGAATGTCATATTGAACTTTGATATATGTAACAGAAACAAATGGTATATATATGAACATTGTATGAATACTATATGAACATTTTATGAATGACAGTAAAGTTCAATGTATATATATAATGTATAAACATTGTATGAATTATGAATCCCATATTGAACTTGGATATATGCAAAAGAAACTAATGGTACATATATGAACATTGTATGAATACTGTATGAACATTGTATGAATACTATATGAACATTTTATGAATGGCAGTATAGTTCAATGTATATTTATAATGTATAAACATTGTATGAATTATGAATGTCATATTGAACTTTGACATATGTAACAGAAACAAATGATATATATATGACAATTTTTTACGAAATCAAACTTTATAAATGTCAATGATAACAACTGCACTCAATAAAACAAAAGGTGTTTCTAACATTCAAAACAACACAATAACAAATGTAACATTACGAAATCATTGTTTTTGCATAGGATAATTTGACATGTCTTTCTATTGTGTCCAACTTGACGGCATCTACTGCAAGTCATTTTTGTCCTTTTGAATTTCACGTCAGCAAACCCCTTCCATCTTTCAAGTTTTGGTCTACCCGCTGTACAAAATTAATACAAAACATATATTCTAATTTCATTAGAAACATATACTGTAATTTTGAAAAATAAATAAATGGACTTTCATACATTAATGATACACGTTTCGTATAATCTTCATACACTATTTAAAAAAAATTCAGACTTCAACGTTACACAAATTTATAATCAGTTCATATAATTCATACACACTTCATACACAGTTAATATATCATTCACTGTCCTATACAATACTCCAATTAAACAAACACAATACATTTTCAATACAAAATTAATATAAAAACATATATTATAATTTAAATAGAAACATATATTGTACGCCAAAATTTATCAGGTTACTAAAAAAAAAGTGAAATATGCAGCTATGAAAATATTCTTGAATTTTTAGAAAAAATGACTTATACGTTGAAAGCAATCTGAAAATAATCGTGAAATTTTGGAAAGAAGACTACTTATAACGTTGATCCAAATATGTTTGAAAATGACAATCTGAAAGTATTCTAAAAAAGTGAAAAACTTAAAAAATCAAATTGATTGAGTTTTAGTCGTTTGACATCCAGTTTTCACTAACATGCAATAACATTCAAATTCTTTTTCCCTTCTTTCTTGAAATTAGCGTGACATCTAATTTAATTATTCCATTCTACTCTCTTCAAATTAAGTAAACTTAGAGTATACACTAAAAATATAGAAATTGTATTTCCTCAATTTCAATCTAGAGTTAAAATTAAAGAAATTAAATTTTGTAATGTTAAATAAATATGTAGGTACTAAAAATGTCCTTTAAATTTGGTGAGGCTTTCATGCCTTTTTAGAGGGCTCCGACTTTATATGTCTTTCATGTTTTAGAGGACAATAGTTCTTTATTTAGATAGTTGTGGGTACTAGTCCGACATCTATCCTACTTTAGTAGAAGTTGTTAGGGGCGTTTGGTTACTGGTTAGAGTTATACAGGTATTAGTTATGCAGGGTTTAGTTATGCAGGATTTAGTTATGCAAAGTTCAGTTATGTAGGTATTATTTAGTTATATAGATGTTATAATACATGAATCATTAACTACTGAATATTATTTGTTGTAAATTAATATATATCATTTATAAATAAATAAACAAAAAGTATAATTTACCTCTTTTTAAATAAAAAGTAAAGAAAAAAATATTCTCCCTTTATACTGGACTTCTATTTTTTTCTTTTCGTTTTTTTTATGTTTATAACTTATAAAAATAAAATATTAGTAATATATTTCAAGTATATTATGATATCATATTTAATTAAGTAAATATTTTATCAATATATTGTATACATTGTTTATATATTTTTAATATACTAAATATATAAATTATGTATAAATTTATGTCCTAAATAATAGTACATGTCAATTAAATATGTAGAATATATTTAATAATAGTAGTATATATATATATATATATATGAAACATATGCGCAGACAAAATATATATGATTCAATTTATAATATTAATAAAATATTTGCATTTGGAATTCAAATGAAAACAAAATAAAAAAATGTTGTTCAGTAAAGAAGAAACAAAAACAAAATATAAATTTTTCTTATAAAAATAAATATTTTTTTGCTCTTGATTTGATACAAATTAGCCATGGATAGACGGTACAAAAGGCTAAAGTGCAACATTAGCGGCGATTAATTTAGCACGAGTTTTGCGGCTTAGAAAAAAGATGTTCGTGTAGTAAGTTTTTTTTTTTTTTTAAAAAAACAAGTAGTTAGGTAAAGTTCTCAACGGAGGAAAAAAAGGGTTAAAGTTTTCAATTAAAATTGATTTAAAATAAATTAATAGGGGTAAATATGTAATATATTATTTTAATACATGTATAACTAATACCCGCATAACTTATTCCACCTTCTACCCCGCATAACTTATATACATAGATTCCCTCATAAGTTATGTTAGTATTAATTATGTAAGATTACAAAAAACACAACCAAACACCATATAAAATTAATACATTAATAACTTCTTAACAACATTTAGAACTTTACCTACCAAACATTGTATAAGTTAGGTTGATTTTTCAACCTAATAAAAAACTTATACCAAACATGGTAAAACTAATACTACTTTTTATTCATGAATAAAAGACACTCTTATACAATAACCAAATGGCCCCTTAGGGTTTTGCTGTAATTGTTTTATTTTATTTAAAGTTTATTTTTTTAAAAATAAAATAAAATATTACTGTAAATGTTTTTTACTTTTCCAGAAAGGAAAATATTTTTTTTTTCATATTTGAGTTATTCTTTCCTTAGAGCAAATGTTAGGAATCCTATAAATTAAAAACCCCTCGTCTCAAATTAAGAACATTATAACATCCACAATGTAGTCATTTAGAGAGTCTTGTTTATGGAGAGATTTTCTCCTAATTCATCTTGTTGTTGTTAAGCATATTTTAGAATATGTTATTGACAACTTCATCATAGTTTCTTTACTACTCCACTCCTTCATTTCATTTCATCTTTACTCCATATACGAATGCAGATTAAGTGGGAAAACCTTTGATTGGGAAATGGGCCTTCTCTACCTACGACCTGGTCGTTACTACCTGGCTGACTACGGCACTGGAATTTTTTCTTGTATGAGGACTCTTTACGCACTGAGACTTTCCTTGAAAAAAGCAGAGATCTTGCTTCTACTTTTATAGTAGATGACTAATATGAGTAGGAAATATTTTTGAAAATTTTCAATAGTAATAAGCTAATTGATTTAGTACGTTTAGATTGGAACTATTAAACTTTACCTGATGACCTAAGAAAAAATCAGTCTTATCTTTTGAATTTATTCTCTGATATCTATCTTTTGCATTAACCAAGAGGATTTGGACCTCAACTAGTTTTTTGAAAAATCTAACCATTTGATGTCCGTCATCCTTCCCCTCCTCCTTCATCCGTTAGTTTAGCAAATATTTATGTTTTTCAATATTAGTTTTATATATATAATATGTAGGTCGCTTGACCAAACTATATTTAATAATATGTTTTAGTATACTGTTATTTGTCGTCTAATTTATTTGCATATGATTTGCAATTTTATGTTTTTGCATACGCCCTAATTACTTTCAAACTCAACAGAAACTTCATGAACGAAGTTAGTAAATCAGTTCAGTCTTTAATATTCATCTGTTAAACATATATTTGTTATTTATGTACTTGTTTTCCGACTTTCAACTTAAGTATATTTAAGTTACTCAAGTGCATGTCTCCTTAAGCTTTCCATGTATGTAAGTCTTCCACTCAGTAGTCAACTAAACCAATGATTTGTTTGGGATCAGAAATCGTTTTCAAATATCGATCACGAACAAAGTATAAACTCGAGGTGTGAAAATCAGACTTCAGGAACCATAATCAAATAGGTATATGTTATGTACTTAGAATTCAGCGCAACAAAAAGGTATTCATATATCCAAATTCTGAAGCAATGATAGACCAACAAGTTTTGAAAAAAATTAGTAGTAAATTCATCTTGACTGGAACACTTTTTTGTGTGACTGTAAATCATTTTATTATAATTTAATGAAGGAGAAAAAAAATTCAATCAATTTTTCTAAGCCATGTATTAGCAGTGCATTATCTTAAATATTATTATAAAAATGTTATTTATTAGTATAAAAAATTGAATGATTTAATTGGAAGTTCTACAATATTTATGCTAAAAGTAGGTTATTTTTCTTTCTTTCCTTTTCTATATAAGATTTGCACTTTTTTAAAACTATATTTTATATTGCTTAAGCAAAATCAAAATTTTAAAATTCACTATGTAAATATTTTGGGTCCTCAATTTTGTGGATATAAACAAATTGTTAGAGTGTTCTGAAACTGTTTAATGATTGAGAAATAACTATTGATAAAAGTCCATTATTATCAATATATGCAAAAATAATTTCTTAGTCTCGATAATAAAATATAGAGATCATAAAATAGTTGATCGGTCTCTCTTTCTATTATACGTGATTATTATTATTATAAAAAATAACCACTTGTAAACTTTCCACTAAATTATTTAATTCAAAGCCAATAATCTAAAGCCACCACCTATAATGTCTAGTATAAGTAAATAACATGATTGATTATGACAAAAATCTAGTAGGCCACAATTCTTATATTATTTTATTTGAGGCTAAAATTCACTTTGATCTGATTAATAATGGCCATGGTGGGGATTTTTGCATTTGGACCTTTTGTTTTCATCAATTAGTATAAAATAAATATTAATTATTTAATCAAATAAAGAATATGTGGCATTTGGTGCAGTAGTATTTACGTGTCTAATTTGTGCGAACTTAGAATATCTATGTCCTCTTTTATAAAAAAAATGAACAATTAAATTATTTTTTAAGAAAACAACTAAATTATTTTCAAGAAAACATATTTAAAAGTTGAACAAGACTTTGGTCTACCATTAAGAAAATCAAACATATATTTATACATATAAAGTCATTAGAGTTTGGCTTGTGGGCTATTTCAAACTTTATAGTGGACTAAAAAGTAAGCTTTTAAAACTCTTTTTAATATTCGAAAAAATTTAAATACTAAAAAAAATAGATCTTCCAAATATCATGCCTACCACTATATGATTATAATATTATTACTCCCCCAATTTCAAAAAGAATAACTTAGTTTAACTTGGAACGGATTATAAGAAAAGAAAGATGACTTTTAAATTTTGTGGTTCTAAATTAAAGTTATGTCAAATGTATCAAAATGCCCTTTAATCTTGTGATCTTAAATATGCCACGTGGAAAGTTAAAGTTAAAATGTTATCAAAAAAGGAAAGAATCATTCCTTTTAAACAGACTAAAAAAAAAATAGAGATATTCTTTTTCAAAAGGACTAAATTTGTTATGTCCCGCCACCGATAAAGTTTAGTGGGTGAAAACATAAAAAAGTTCAATAATTTCTTCTGATTTTAGCAGATTTTGATGGGTCAGCACTCAGCATAACTCAATATTGCCATATCGGGTCGAATTTGATTTTTAAAAATACATATTTGATAGAAAATTTTAGGAGCATATAATTAGATAGATTGAATATCACAATATATATATATATATATATATATATATATATATATATATATATATATATAACACATGTTTCTTACGATCTAGACATGATAATTTTTATGATGATAAGAGAAATTATATATTCCTTGCAAGTGAAATATGTTGGATGTTAAAAGGTGTAAATGAAAAATGAAGAGTTGCGACTTTTAAATAATAACAATTCCAACAAATAAGGTAAGACACAACTCTTCATTTTTCATTCACAACTTAGAAACAGATTATTTAATTATTATTAATTATTTCTTACTTATATGACCAAGTTTACTTGTAACCCAAGTAATACCATAAATAGTATTTAATAAGGAATAGATCTCGTCCGTACATTGGTTACTTGATGGACGTACCAGATTAAATCATAACCTCTATAAATTGGTTCTCCCTCCACCCATTAGGGTTAACCACATATTTTCTACAATAATTTCATCGCTGACAGTTGTGGTAACATAAAGTTAGGGCAAGGAGGTAGAAATCAATTTACAATTAACGCTTCCGTTACATCATCAGGTATATGCCATTAACGATCTCTATGTAAGATTATCGTGTTCAAGATCCTTATATTATGTTATAAAGTATTTAATCTTACATCTACTTGGATGAAATATTATTACACCTAATTTTGACTTTATGTATCCCAAGAAACATGTTTCTGAACGCATCAAAATTTGATAAGATTTGTAATATTACAAAATAGTGTGTATCTAAATAATTAATTCCTAAACTAACGTGATTTTTGTAATTTATCCAAATTAAAAAGGTAAACAACAAATCTTCTAATTAGTATTTTCGATTATATGCTACATCAAGTTTATGTATCATTATACTACATAATTCCAAATCTCTTTCTCTTGATCAATAAAGATATAAATAACATTGTTGGACCACAAACTTTATTAGACCCCATGAACAGCTCAGTCATTAATAATTTTCCACTTAAAGAGATAAGAAATAAATAATAAACTATGAGAAAATTAAAGAGGGAACAAATTTATGAAATCTCTCAAAAGGCATATGGGGTCCATAAAATTCCTATTTATTATTATTATTTTTATTTATAAGAAGTAAAATGCAAGGTACCAAACAAATATGGTTTATGTCCCCACCCACCCCCTCCTCTCAATAAAATAAATACTTTTTCAGTACCATATGATATGTATATAGACAGTTGTGTTGTTCCCTTGGAATGTCCCAAAAACTTTGTATCCAATTTTTAAATTTTTAGAGGTTGATGACTTTGTCCAATGTGCTATGGTTTATAATTTTGTTATGATAGAGTCAAATATATTATGATTAGCCAATTGTTTTAATTCATTTAATTTAATTATTCATTTATAATTTTTATTTTTCTTTAATCCACGATAATTCGCAGACCGCAGTAGCTATAACCTCTGCCACATCCTCTGCCTTTCGGGTGAGCACTTTGTGCGTACTGGGTGAGCACTTTGTGCGTACTGGGTAAACCCCCGTGAGCACTTTGTGCGTACTGGGTAAACCCCACAATGTGTAATAGTCTCCAAACCATACAGGAAATGTAAATCGCACCAAGCAATATGACAGGCTCGATTCAGAAGACATTAAGGGAGAATTTAATCTCGGATCATCCGTGTGGATAACCACCTTTCAATATTAAATACATACGCAAATATAAATTAGTTCAGAATTTTCTTGACGGACAAACTTTAACTCGGGCATCAATCACATCCTACCCAATTCGAAGGTGTTTTAGTTTACTAACTCAACTACTAGCTTTTAATCGTGCTTCGCCAAACAACTAGTAATAGTTTTCTAAAATAAGTAAATTAAGATTCTTTTTTTGCAATTCTTTTTTGGATTTTATTAAACTTAATTATATATCAATAAAAACTATTTATTTATATAGATGCATTAAAAATGAATGATTTTAATTATTCAATGTCCAAATTTATAGACAGCATCTTAATAATATTAATGTATATTCAATTCAAATATTCCTACATTTAGAATGAAAAAAAAAAAAAAAAACGAACGAGGTTAAACTATCTTAAGGGAAATCACTTGATTATAGTAGTAATCAAAAGAAACAAAGATAGGAATATAAACAATCTGGACTAATTGTAAAATGCTTTAGAAGTGTTGGCAATGAGGTGTGTTTGGTACGAGCGAGAATATTACCGGGGCGGATCCATGTGTATTATTATGGGTGCACGTGTATACGTTAGCTTCAAAAAATTATATATATATATATATATATATATGTATATATCTCCACTTTGAGATCAATATATATTTTATTATGCACCCAAAAAACACAAAAGCCAGTTGGGTTAGACGTTGAACTCATTGATGAGGGATTAGGTTCAAATCCCCATCTGCTCATTTCTGTCATTGCTCACTGTCTTACTGTATTTAAAATAGAAAAAGAAGTCATCTTTTATGTAAAGTGAGTTTATCAAGAAAAAGAAAGATAATATAGAGATTAAAAATTTATTATTATATTTTTGATAATATTCGATATCTACTAATCCATTATTGAATCAATCGATATATGATACATCATATCGTTATGCGAAATCATCCGGTGATCCAATTTGAACCTTAAATTTACATAATTTTGATCCCAAAAAGTACAATTGATGCACCTTCTTACTACAGTAGTAATATATTAGTGTCCTTATTTCAATGATAAAAAAATGTTCTACATTTGAGAAGAAGAATGTAATACTTGTGCATGTCATTTTTTTACTTTTTTTTTTTTGCACCATATTCTTTTACTTTTTAAGGGACAAAAGCAGGTTAAAGCAAATCAATTTTCATAAAAGAATCTGGCCACAAATTAAATGACAAACTTACATAAATATATTATAATAAAAAAATATTTACTATTTATATTAATAATATTTCTTTTTTACTTGATCACTTTTAATTTATTTATAATACAAGTTTAATTCATATTACAAAAATAATTTTTTATTCACATATAATACAAATTTTAATGATAGATAATTTATTTATCACACATTTTAATACATTTATAATACAATGTGTCAAATTTTTACCAAACAAACATAATGTATTTTAAAAAACAATTACAATTCATATATAATTCATATATATTGCATACATAATTCACTTTTAATACCTATTGCAGATTTAACATAGTATTGCTATAAATGGTAATAAATAAAAAATATTATTAAATGAGTAATTATTTATTAAAATGTATTAATTCATGTAATTTTTCCTTAAATAGCTGAATTGCCAATAATAATAATAATAATAATAATAATAATAATAATAATAATAATAATAATATTTAAGTAGGAACTTTTATGAGATCATTTATAATATATTTGTGTTTTTTAATAATAATAATATTTAAGTAGGAACTTTTATGAGATCATTTATAATATATTTGTGTTTTTTAATGGAGTACTATTTATTAAGTAATCATATGAAGTCATATTTAATTTTAATTTTCTTCTTAAAAGAAGGAAAAATAAGGACTGTGTGAATTATGATAGGGAGCTCATTGTGATATGTGGTTGGTACTCTCGACAGGTCTTGAAATAAATTGTAAAAATTTTAGGAATCTTATAGTGAAATATAATAATTACAGTCTGTCTCGACTAATTTAGTATTTACTAATAATCCCTTAAAATTGCCGTTGTCTGATACATTAGTACATTGTGATACATGGTAAATGATACACAGTAACTTAATAACTGTTAAGATAAAAAGGGGGAAAATGGAACATTTAAGTTGGTTATTTAATTCAGCTTAAGTTACGGTAACAGATCATGAAGAAACATTAATTCAGCACGTAATTGAATAACACTTTCAAATTTTGAAAATTCAAGATTATATCATCTAGGTTGAAGACAATTTTATGAACATCCAGTGAAAAATCGATAAATACAAATTTGATTGTTGTTATTGTGGATGATACATGATGAATACATCAATTTTGATGAGACAATCAGGAATTTGGGTGAACGAATTGCAGTATGAAAGTTACAAAATCGACGGAATCGTTGTTGGAGATTCAATTTCGTTTTCTAATCTCAAAGCAGCAATTGCAGCCGAGTTGGATATCGATGTATCAAGGAAAGATATTGAAATTCGTTACATTGTAGAAGGTAACTCCTGTCCGATGAAGGTTAAAAACGATATGAGTGTTAAACTATATTTAGAACTGAAAAAAAAATGAGCCAGGATTTTCAATGTATCCATTATGTATTGACACAATTGAAAAGATTGGTGGTATTGTACATAACTTTGATGGAACATGTGGAGAAATTACATGTGTAGAAGGCGAAACACATGATACAGAGACTTTGGCAATGGTTGAATCTAGTTTATTTGATTCGTATGAAAATCCAGAATTTGGAGTTACAAATGTTATAATCAATTCAGATAGTCTAGATGTGAAGACAGGTCAGATATATAAGGATAAAGCAACACTTGTAGATGTGATGACGAAATATAAGATAAAGAACAACTTCAATTGCAAAGTAAAGAGATCTGATCAACAAAGGTATGATAGTGCTTGGAATATATATATATTTACATGCTGTTTAAAATTAGTACATGAAATATTACTATTTTCTATGGAAACCTACATGTATCATTAGTTCGTTGATATTTTAAGTTAGATCTGTTTTAATCTATGATTCACTATTTCGTTAAGTTTATTGATACATTGAATTAACTATATTGATACTTTAATATACTACTGCTGATATAGAAAGGACTATATCAATTTAAACAAGCATAGCAAAAAGTTCTGATACGTGTAAAAATAATTTTATTCGAAAATGATAGATACTTTTGTGTAATTCATTGTTTGATTACTTTAAACATTATTGTTGTATATATTACATGATGTAATAGCTATAAGTATTAATATGCTGAAAAAATGTACGCAGCTATGTGTTGGTATGCTTTTCAGACAAATGTGGTTGGACTATGAAGGCGTCCTGCAGGAAAAAATCTGATATTTTCATTGTTAGAAGTTTCAATAGTGAACATACGTGTCCGATGAGGGAGAGGGTATTAACCAAGGTCCAAGCAACAGTCGGATTTGTAAGTGGAGTTACTGTTCCAAAATTGGTCAATCATAAACGAATTTATACTCCGAAAGATATAATTGATGATATTAGAGAATTCTATGGGGTTCAAATATCTTACCAGCAAGCATGGCGTGCTAAAGAACATGCACTCTCCATGATTAGGGGAAAACCATCTGCAGGATATAGACAGTTGCCGCGATACATACACATGTTAAAAACCGTGTATCCAAATTCTTATATAAGAATGCATAAGACTGAGGAGGATGAATTTATGTATCTGTTCGTCGCCTTAAGACCATTCATTGGGGGATCTAATTACTGCAGACCAATAGTTGTTGTGGATGGTGCACATCTGAGTGGAGCTTACAAAGGGCATTTGTATCAGCAAGCACACTTGATGGCGCAGGTATTTTTTTTTTATAGTTGTGATGTGTTTGTATATGTTACGTATCAAATGATATAATGTGTGTCTGTAATCAGGTTGCATATTTCCATTGGCATATGGTGTTGTTGACACCGAAAATGATTGTTCTTGGACATGGTTTTTCGAACAATTCAAAAATGCATTTGGTGAGAGAAAAGATATGTGTGTTGTTTCAGATAGAAATGAGAATATCCTGAAGAGTGTGAGGATTGTGTTCCCAAATGTACCTCATTATGCATGTGTTGACACCCAATTTTGGCCTAACATTTTAAAAAATTCGTAATTTTATAGTTTCAATTTCGATTTGCTAAAATCACTTAATTCATATTCGAATCAATTAGATTATTTTGTTAAATTTAAGAAGCTCGCTAAATTAATTTATGTGAATTCATCCTTTTAATCAATTACTTTAAACCATTCAATAGACCAATTTTGGTCTTTTGCATTTGTCCCACATCGCTTCCCACATCTATTTGGAACCAAAAAATTGGCCTATATAAGCCCCTCTTCATTACACCAAAGAGAAGAAAAAAAAGAGGAGACCAAAGGGTACACAGAAATTTTTCGGGAATTCTTGGTTCCATAGTTTAATATTTTTTAAACGTTTTGCGGTTGTTTGAGTTTGGAGAGGTGGTGGAATCGTCTCCGTCAAACTCGTAGTTCCGGTTCGCTGCCCAGAACCAAGTAAATTCTTTCTTAGCTTTGTATTATTTAATTTCTAGCTTTTCTATCTGTTATGTGTTAATTAGCTTTGTTTTAGCTTTCGTGTGTTAGGTTTTGGTATGACATTTTGGTAGCGTTTCTCTTGTTCCTTGTTTTATTTACTGTTAGTTTATTTATTTATTTATTTATTATTTTTTATTTTTTATTTTATTTTTTATTTTTTTTATTTTTTTGTGATGTTCTATTTATATTTATCACCTGATTTGATCTTAAATATTAATGTTCATTTCGGCCTTATCCCTTATACTTGTTCCTATAATAATAAAAATTTAATTATGTGTTTACGCAACTGATTCATAGAAATATCAAATGTGTTGGTTCAAGTTCTGTGTTAAATGTTGTTGCTTTGAAGTTTATTTTATTTTATTTATTTTTTAATATTTTCTTTCTTGGCATGATATTGTATCATTGCTCATGTTTCTTCATAAACTTCTATTTTAATTAAGTCTCGTTTTAATTGTTTTTCTTATCTCAAGTATTTATTTCTTTTTTTTTGTTGTTGCATGATCCGCTTTGAGTCCATGACGGACTTATCTTCCTCGCATCTCCGAGTCGTTCAGCCCTTGGAAAACATGATGCACAGGTCAAAAAGCAGCAAATAAGGCTGCATATCGGTCGGTTTGGTTCGGTTTTGAACATTATCGGTTTTGCTTATCGGTTATCGGTTTGTAGACTAGCTAAACCATTAAAGAACCATTAAGTTATCGGTTTATCGGTTATCGGTTAATCGGTTATCGACTCTTATCGGTTCGGTTATCGGGTTAACCATTAACATATCATACAATTTTTTTAAAATAAAAATCACATGAAAATTTGAAGATAATCCCACGCACTTTGCAAATTAAGTCTACAGAATTGCAAATTGCAATTTGCAATTTGCACTTTGCACTGCAATTTGCAGGCAGAAAGTGAAAACCCATTTAGTGCACTGCAATTTCAAGTTTCACCCAAAGGAAGTGCAAAATTGCTACAACATCAACTCATTGCAACAACAACATCAACTCATCAAGTTTCACCTTTGTCTTTCTCCTGCAGTCCTGCTCCTCCTTGTTCAACACAACATCAACTCATCAAGGATCACAATATGTACACAATATTACGGTATCGGGTAGAAAATTAGGAATGAATTGTAAAATTAGAAAATTAGGAATAAAAAATATTAATATTAATATGGGTCTTATCGGGGTATCGGGTAGCCCGAGATTTTGGCTTCCCAACCCGACCCCCGAACCGATTACCCAATACAATATTTTTCTAAACCGAACCTCGAACCGTTAGCCCAATAACTCGAACCGTTAGCCCAATAACCCGAAAATCGGTTCGGGTTAACGGTTTGACCCAATTTTTGCACAGGCCTAGCAGCAAATATGTTGCTGGGAATTAATCTGCAGGTCTCCAAGCTCTGAAAGGGGCTGCTAATGTCATTGTATACACTGATATACAATCATAAGATGCGATATACATGTCCAAAATTAGTGCAGGTGTTTGGGAAGCTGAATCCTGGCATATATACTGAGTATACACGGAAATATACAAAAAATAAATCGAAATACAATCCGTATACTGCAGTATACATCCAGTGTATACGCTGAAATATTGGAGGAAAATAGGTTCAAGGGCCCAAAAAATGGTGCAGCAGAATTTGGGCCAAAGGCCACAAATTATTGTTTTGCAGGATTCTTAAATTGTTAAAAAGGGTCCAAATTTTGAAATTAGTTTAGGACAGGTGGGCCAAAGCCCAAATGAATGAATTTGGGCAATCAAGCCCAAGTTCAAATATTATTCTCTCTTTATTTATTTGTTTGAATTAATTAATATTTTGATAGAATTTTAATAATCTCCTAAAGGGCAGTCATTTTTCATTATTTTATTATTTTATTTACTTATTTTTGTTTTATTCACTTTTTTTTTCACCATTTAATTTTCCTTAAATTAATTTCCTTATGTTTTTCCTTTAGAAATAAATAAAAAATAGAATAAAATATGTTAAAGCGAATTTTCTCTTTACTTAGTTAAGAATTTTATTTTAAAAGTCATTTAGTCAAATCGCCGGTCAACCGCGAGTTAGCGGACATCCCGAGGGCCTAATACCTTCTCGGGATGTACATTGAACTTCGAACCTTTTCAATCGATTTTTTAATCTGTTTTTAAATCTTTTGAAATTTTTTCTTGATTTTATCAAAAATCAAGTGGCGACTCCGTAATTTAGAAAGTCAATTTTTCTTAAATAATAAGATTAATTGATTTTCCGAAACTTAGTCAAATTCTTTCCATTTTTAAAATAATAGCATTTTTAAAATAAAACAGCATGCATCTGGCATCTTTGGAAGAATGTATGTGAAAACTTCAAAAGGAGCAGAAAGGTCATAAGTGATCTATTCTACTCTATGGCCAAGGCATATAGAAAGGAAGATTTTGATAAGTTGATGGCTAAGGTTGATAGAATTGATCACAGGGTTAAGGAGTACCTTGAAGATGCAGGTTATGAAAAGTGATCAAGAGTTCATGCAACAGTAAACAGAGGTAGAATGATGACTTCGAACATTGCAGAATGTATCAATGGTTGTCTTGTTGAAGCACGCCAATTAACTATATTAGAATTCTTGGAAGAAGTTAGAATTCTTTTTGGTTCTTGGCATTGCAAAAACAGAGAAGTAGCCTCATATACAAAGGACACATTAGGGAGAAAATTTGAGGAATTATTGATTATAAACGCGGCTAAAAGTTCAAAGATGGAGGTATGTATCATTATATAATACTTTATATTATATATATCTAATTCATTGTATCATTCTGCAGTTTGAAGATGATTTGTTTTTAAAAAATTATATATTTAAATTTTTTAATGTACACAGGTTGTTCCATCGTCTGAATTTATTTTCTCGGTTTATGAAACGGGAAGAAGATACATTGTTTGTCTTGAGCGGAAAGTATGTTCTTGTGGTAGATTTCAACTAGATGAGATACCTTGTGCACATGCAATCGCTGTATTGAAAGAAAAGAATGTCACATATATGAATCCATATTGCTCTGATTACTACAAGCCTGAAGCATTGGCAAAAACATATGAAATTCCAATGGTACCAATGCCAGATAAGACAGATTGGTCAGATCCTAATAATGTGGTAGCTGAAACTGTGTATCCACCTAGATACAGAAGATCATCTGGACGACCAAGAAAAAGAAGAAGAAAGAATGCAGATGAAAAGATTTCGGTGAACACAAACTGTTGTGGACAATGTGGACAAGAAGGACACAACAGAAGAACTTGTACTTTCTTCCAAAAGAGAAGTGAATTAGTCGTAATGTTTCTAAGATATCAATATTTTTTTTGAATAATTTATAACGTAAACATTTTATCATTTTCAGTATTCATTTCAGTTGCAATTTAAACACTTTTGGTTTTGATAAATAAACTTATAAATAACCTGTGTTAATTAAATTTTAAGTTGCGCTTTTGATTATAAATACTTTGTTATTATTGGTGTTGAAAAATATATTTGTGTCAATATTTATTTTTTATATAAATTTTATAATTCTTATGTTACACTATGAGATATAAATTCAAGGATTATTGGGTAACATATCGTACATGATACATGTGCTTTAGCCAATGTATGATGTGCTTTTAATTCAAAAAACAAATGTGTGTTTGGGTAATGTAGTACACATGTATCATGTGCTTTACCCAATGTATCGTCTGTATTTAATTAAAAAAATCACTTATTGAGGTTACTGTGTACTTTACAATGACTATAAATCATGTATCATGTGATTTATATTATTTAACTTGTGTAATGCTTTTTTTGATATGCTTTACTTGAAATATACAGTAAATAACTTTACTTTTATAAAACTATCGCATTTCATACAACTATGATATTCATTATAACTAAGTATCATGTAAAATTTAGTTTTCAAATAAACTATTTATTTCTATGTTTAATTAAAAAAACTTTGACTAAACTTTATTAAACCTGTGTGACGCTATAATATGTCTAATATTTATGTTTTCTAGGCAAAAATACTTGTTCATAATGTAACAAAAAAAAATCTTCATGGAAATTGACAAAACTAATAAAATAACATTAAAAACATCAAAATACTTGTTCAATAACGTATCAAAATAAGAAATATAACATTAAAACATTGTTTAAGCATAGATGCTACACTATGTGAACCAGATCTTTTTCTGGTGGTGGTGTGACTACGCCCTTAGATTTTGGTGGATCATCATTGTCACTAACGTATCCGCACTTAGCCTTCTCGCTGCCATAACTCCACAGCAATGCTCCATATCTTTGACGTAGGTATTCAGGACTAAAATCAGCATACGATATATTGATTTGGTCACTCATATACTCGGCAAATGCAGTAACATATAACCCACAGTCTCTACAAAAAAATACAGAATATAAATTAAAAACTTAATGATACATGATTAAGGAAAAACGAAAAATTATTGATACTTACAGGCTATCACAATTCTGTTTAGCAATGTTTTGTGCAAATTCAATCATGAAAGGAACTTGAGGCTCCAAAAGTGAACCAGTAATGTTGTCCTTGTATGCATGACAATCACCAAATTTTGTGCGCTCAGTTTCTTCAAAGAATTCACTGTCCAGTAGGTAAGAAGGAAGCATTTTAGACAACATTTTTATCTCATGAGGAATTACATTTTTCCTTGTGCATATTGATGAGTCAAAAACTCTTATCACCCTATTTTTCAACTCAACAACTGTCAGCACCCAATGGAATTCTTGATCGCAGTTAATCGGGATGTAGACCTCATCTACAAGATGCCATGGTAAAGCATCTGGGATTTCAAAACCTTTGATGATGTTAATTATTGACCTCTCATATACAGATACAACTGAAGCGCGATCAACATGTTCTTGTGTACTAAGACTATCATCATCATTGTCCATGTAATACCTATCATAACAATTTTTTACATGTGACATGAACAAGCAGTGGGTTGTTGTGTATCTGTATTTATCCATGCTGCAGAGTTTTGATTTTTTTACGAAGGTAGTAAAAAATCACATCGATGTGCTATAAACAAAATGAAAACATAATAAGAAATTATATAAATCTAAACAATATAAAACAATATAATTATTAAATATTGATCATAAATTTTGCTAATTAAATATTATGATACTTCTACAGAATGTATCATGTTATAATAATATAAGTGTGACTGGTACACATTTGATAATTAGTTTAAGATTTTTACCTCATCAGTCCAACATTTGTTTGGCTGAGACATGGCATAGAACCAATTCTTGTTCATTGGAAAAGCAACAACAAAGTCCATCATCGTAAATTCAAAAGAAGAAGATTTTGATCTGTATTTATCGTCTGATGTGTTCCTACATACATGATACATAAGTTTGAGTATATGTATATGATACATAACAGTGACTTAATTACAATTTTTGTAAACAAAGTATCATGAATTAGTTATATAAAAAATAATTACAAAGTATCATCGCAAAAATAATGTATAAAACTTACTTGTAGTTATGATTTTTTAGGAGCCCCCTTGACAACCAATTCATATAATCCTCAATAATTTCGGCGAAACTTGATCTGTAATGCCACATCCTTCGAACGAGAAATGGAGTCGAGCCATATCCTTCAATTTCTCTTTTCCCTTCTCGCTTGACCCAAAAGAAGTACAATATGAAGATTGAATATTTCTCGAAGGCATTCTGTTTCTATGCGCAGGAGTGACTGAATCGATTCTAACTCCAATCTCAGTTATTGGAATGTCAGTGGGTAATTGATTGTCGGTCAACAAGTACTGGCTGCTAGTTATATTCTGTGGATTGTAAGAATATAATGGTCTAGCATTAATAGGATCTTTCCCCAAATCTTTGATAAGTGCATCTATTGCCGCTTGAGTTGATGGCGATATTGTTGTTGAAGTGGAAGATTCCTGTATAATATGATGTAATGATTTTTAAAATAAATTTGTGTGTAATGAAATTGTGTGTCATAAAGCAAAATTGAAAAATCTACCGATGCATCCATTGTTGTTTTATCGGGCAAAACGTGAGGGATATTGTGTTGAACATTGTCATCAACATCTTGCTCCATGATATGTTCATTTAAATCTTGGTGCGATTGATGTGCGTCACCATCCTGAATATGCAATTTTTAAATAAAAAATTGTTAATATAATTTGTGCTGATACATAACAGTGATTATACTCACATGATACATAACATTGAGTATATGTGCATGATACATGACATCAACTAAATGAAAAATCATATACAATGTATCATAAACAATACCTTTGGAGTATCATTGACATGTTGTTCACCCTCGTTTACAGAAACACCAACACCATCCTCAGCGACATCCCCCGCATTGTCGATGACTTGATGTTCACCATAATTACCAGAAACACCAACACCATCCTCAGCTACACCACCCATATCAGAAAGATCAATCCGTATATGCGGAGATGTTTGTTTCTCAGACTGAAATGTGCTTGTATTAGCCTTAACATTGATGTTTTCCTTGCCTCGAGATTGCATCAACTAGGAGTGGTTTTTCTTTATCAATATAATCAGTTTCTCAAATTTCTTGTCAACCTATAAATTATAAATACATTTAGGATAAAAATAAATTACATTTGATTAAAAATATCAAAATAATTAACTTACGTAAGTTTTCAAATGTCCTTTCAACTCTTCAATATCTGGAATTACATAGTTGACTTTCTGAGAATCTGCAGAACCATGTACATCAGCAGCCGGGTTCGGAGACACGTCTGGAACAGAACCATGTACATCAGCAGTCGGGTTCGAAGACACGTCTGGAACATAATTATGTACATCATCAGCAGTTGAATTGGGAGGCAGATCTGGAATAGAAACATGTACATAATCTTCCGGTGTCGGAGACACATTTGATTGATCAGGATGACTCGGTTCTGAAACCTTTTTTTTTATGTATAATCATTTTTTTTTTCTTTTTGACGGTGGTGGAGGAGATGTATCAGACAACTCTAGAAGATCTCCTCAATAACTGTTCGGGAGGTTTGGTGGAGAAATTATCAAAATCATCTTTCTCATTTAGTTGTACTAAGGAGCCGTTTGATTATTGTATAAGAAACATCTTATACATGTATTAAAAGTTACATTAGTTTTACAATGTTTGGTAGAAGTTTTGTGTTAGGTATAAAAGTTAACATAACTTATACCATGTTTGGTTGGTAAGAATTTAAATGTTGTATAAAAGTTATTCATGTATTAATTTATACGGTGTTTGGTTGCATTTTTGTAGTCCTACATAATTAATACCAACATAACTTATGAGGGAATCTATGTATAAAGTTATGCAGGGTAGAAGGTGGAATAAGTTATGTGGGTATTAGTTATACATGTATTAAAATGATAAATTATAGATTTACCCTATAAATTTTTATTTTTTTTTTAATTGGCAACTTTACTTTTTTCCTATATATGTTTTTTTTATTTCTTTTTTATATATAGACCATTTTCATTTCTTTTTAAAAAAATTAATTGGAAACTTTACTATTTTCCTATTATATATAGACTATTTTTATTTCTTTTTATATACTTACCATTTTTATTTATTTATGTAAATATAAATATTTTTTAATATTAAAAAATTGATTTTATATTTTTTGACGGTACATATGCTAATCAAATATTAGCATTATATATTATTAAATATATTTCACATATTATTAGCATGTATTATTATTTTGTAAATAATATATATTAGTAATTTACAACAAGTTTAATATTCAATAGTTAATAATTTATGTATTATAATCTCTACATAGCAAAATAATGCCTAGATAACTAATACCCGCATAATTAAACTCAACATAACTAAACCTTGCGTAACTAAACCCTGCATAACTAATACCTACATAACTAATACCTACATAACTAAACCCTGCATAACTAATACTTGCATAACTTAAACCTGCATAACTAATACCTGCATAACTTAACCCTGCATAACTAATACCTGCATAACTTAACCCTGCATAACTAATACCTGCATAACTCTAACCAGTAACCAAATGGCCCCTAAGGGTGGTGAAGAAGAAGGAGCATGTTCAACTTCAACTAGGTCAAAAGCTTCAATTTTCTCTGCTGTTGGGACAATGTTTGAACATGCATTCTGAATGTATCACAACACATAAAATAATTTAAATGTTAATACAATACAACACATTAAATAATTAAGACAAATCACAATGTATCACAAGACATAAATAACGATATTAAATAGACAAACTTAAAATAGTTTATTCTAATAGTAAAAATTGATTCAATTTTACCTCTTGGAAAATGGTAGACATAAGCAATTCAAACTTTGCCTTATCAGACACAACTCTCCAATTGCACATTCTTGGGATGACATTTCGTTCTTTCACAGCAATTTCAGAATTTAACTGGGATGCAAATTCGTATATCCATACGTTAAGTGCATACGGCAGTCCATATAATCGATACAATTTTTTGCTAACATCAAAATCCTGTCTAAGTGAACCGATGAGTTTTGAGAATGATAGCTGACCCAAAGGATAATCTTGATATCTATCATCTTCAACCATTAGAAAATCCACAATGGATATAGCTGTATTATCAAGAGTAGCCAATACGAATGTATGGATAAAGAACAATATAGTAATTTGGAGTGCATCCTGATCGTTCTCCCAGTTACCCATCTTAAACCGTTGAACTAATTGATACTTGGTAACACTATTGACTGCACCAGGAAAATACTTTTGGAAAAGCATACAATTAGTTGATTCTGAGTATTGGAAATCATTGATATTTCCTTTGACTTTAAGTCCAGTTAATATTGCAAATTCATCTATACCAAATTTTAGGATACACCCGTTTGAATGTCTAATATGCAACTCATTAGGGTTGCTTTGTTCCAACTCTAACAACAACAAGCACTTAGTGATTTGGCCCTGAAAAATACATTTAGTAATATCTAAAAAGGGTCCAAAAATTGTATCCCTAAACAGTTGGATTACATTCTCCCCTATATATTTTTCAAAGTCCTTCAGAAAAGTGTTGTTAAAATTGACAGCAAACCTTATGGGATGTGTTGGATTTTTTTTTATCTTGTACTTGAGTGGCTGCAATTTGAAAAAAACAACAAATTTTAACGATATTGAATATAAATACTAAATAAAACAACTAATACTAAATAACAACTAATACCTTACTAATACATGATATCAGTTTTCAAAAATTCATATAGCATAAAAAACATATGATACACATCTAATTCATGTATCAATGCATTCACTAAACACTATAAAACACTGAGTCGATATGTATTAAACTTATTGTCTGATACATGATAACTATTTGCAAATACTCATGATATATATAAAATCATCTGACACGCAATTGATTCATGTATCAATGCATCGACTAAACACTATAACACACTGAGTCGATATATATTAAACTTATTGTCTGATACATGATAACAATTTCAAATACTCGTGATACATAGAAAGGCATCTGACACGCAATTGATTCATGTGTCAATGCATTGACTAAACACTATAACACACTGAGTCGATATATATTAAGTTAAACTTATTGTCTGATACATGATAACAATTTCAAATACTCGTGATACATAGAAAGGCATCTGACACGCAATTAATTCATGTATCATAAATTGAATAAACACTATAACACACTATAAAGATATGTTCAAACATACTATAATTTTAAAAACAATTTTAAAAGAATATAAAAAAGACATACCCGAAGCAATGTCGGCCTTACAATAATGGTTGCTGATGCTTTTCTCTTTTTTTTGGGTGTATTTTAGCAACCTTTGATTTAGATGATTCCCCAATATCTTTGTTTGAATCCTTCCGAACATTCATAGGATCATGCAAAGACTTTTTTCTATTTTCTTTCCAATTTTCATCGTCCGAATCATAAATCCTCCTATTCGTAAAAGGATCCATTAATATGATGTAATAGAACGATGAACAAGAAGAAAAGAAGAAGAAAAGAAGAACGGATGATTGAGTAAGAAGAAGAAGAAAGAACCAGAGACGGATGATGGAGTAAGAAGAAGAAGAAGAACCAGAGAACAATGGTAGTTCAATTTTCAGAAATTTCAGATTTTTGAATTTTGAAATTCAAAATTGCATATTAAATGTTGTGAAACGTGTTTAACTAAAAGTAATAATTCAAAATTCAAAAAGTGATTCAGAAGATTGAGTGTTTTAGTGGAGAAAAAATAGGCATGATATTGAGGTAGTGTGTGCCATAGGAGAGAGAAGGCTATGTATCTCTAAACTTCTATCAAAATTAAAAAAAGGGAATTATGTAATATTTAAAAAAAGAAGGAAAAATTAGAGAATACTAAACTTATAGTTGTGTATTTAAGTTATTTTTCCAAATAAATTAGGCTAAAACAAAGCCCATGTTGCTTTTGGGCTTTCTTAAGGTGTGGGCATTATCAGTAAGCCCACTTAAAAAGATCTTTGCCGAGTTAAATTTTAGGTTTAGCGAACATAAAAATTATAATTTTATGTTATAGCTATAGTCTGTATAATTGTGATTCATAGCAAATTTTATGTTTTCTATGACTATTAATTTTTATATTTCGGTATACATATGCATAAAAAATATGTATTTGGGTCTATTTATATATTTCGGTATACAAATGGGTCCTATATTTATACATTTCAGTATACAAATGGGTCATGTATTTGTACATTTCAGTATACAAATGGGTCATGTATTTGTATATTTCGGTATACAAATGGATCCTACATTTGTATATTTCGGTATGCAAATGGGTCCTGCATTTGTATATTTCGATATACAAATGTCCTGCATTTGTATATTTCGATATACAAATGGAATGACAAAAAAGATGGAATGTTTGATGCAAATTACAAATAAAAAATTTATGGCTATAACATTTAATTTGAATTAATAATTTGCTATTTCATACAATTTTCTCTTTTTTAGGAAACTTACCTAAAACTTGTTTAGGAGTTAATTACTTAGATATATACTCTCTTTTGCAATATTACGTATCTTGCTAGATTTTGGTGTGTCCAGATACATGTATCTATGAATACATATGGTCAAAATTAGGTGTAATTTGTTCTGGATTCACTACATCCAAGAGGATTTGCATGTATCCAAGATACACAAAAAATATCACTCACTTCTCTCCAATCTGACTCGTCATTCCTTTATTTATCTTATATTCCAACTATAAGCGAATTACACTAGATGTATATAAATACATGTATCTAGTATTTGATTCACATATATTTGAGATACAAAACATGTTCGCTCGCCTTCATCTCCATCTATCTATGTGTATCTTCCTCAATATATGTACAAAACTCTTAAATAGTGATAAGATAAGAATTACTTTGAAAGTATAGTTAATAATAATATATGTGGTGGTGAAATATGTCTAATCACATAGTTTTTCCTAGTTCGCCCTCCCTCCCCCCCTCCCCCCCCTCCAATCTTTTTACTCCATTGGTGAACTGAACTTTCGACCCTAAGATTAAAATTTTTTGATGACTCGAACGCATAACCTTCGAATTGAAATTTTGAGAGGTATTTTTTTAAAAAAAATAAAAATATTAATAATCTGTATAGAGCTAGTCATCAAAACGAGAATTGAGTCGGACACAAAGAAAGTAAATTTAAGAACGGAAGGAGATATATATTGAAATCAAATAAGCACATTTAAGTAAATTTGATGAAACGACATAAAATGATCTAATCTAGCTATGTATTTCTGAGTTTGGTCATGTCTGTTGGAGTAGAGAAGCCACAACCACTATCATGCAAGAATTGAAATGAACTGTATAACAATATTTTAGATAGATTAATATATTCGATTTTTGTAACTTCTTTAATTTTAAATTAAATAAAAAGACTTCACACTTTAATTCATAGTCCCTTGATCGATGTAGATTTTTATCTCCATTGTTGCACCTTGAAGCACCGCTAATTTTTGTTAGAATTAGTGTATAATTACGTTCAAATTATTAGTATTATTATTATTACTGATAAAAAAATTAATTCAACACTTTTTAAATGAGTTTGTGTTGTGACTATGATGCGTAGTTATTAAAAAAATTAAAAAGATAACCACAGTTAAAGTAGTAACCAAAATTAAAAGTCAAATGACACATCAAAATACGTCACAAATACTTCTACCAAAATCCATCTCAGAGGTTCGTTTTCTTTTTAACCTAATTGTACACGGTTATACTTATTTAGACAATAGACCAAGTTTGATAAATTCAATGGTAGTTTTTACTTTTTGTCATCCCAAAAAATTTCTATTTTTTTAGAAAGAAATTATCCGGTTAAATATAATATCAATTAAGATTTTTTCTAACTATAACAAAAGAAAAATCACAAAAATAATGTTTTTTGTAGTTATTTTTATAGTTATGAACACAGTATTTCTACATTTGTTTTTCATGAAACATATAATGTACTTTTTCCTTCATGAATTAATGTGTTTTTTTCCCCATAAATTTAAATGTTAACTAAAAATAAAAGAGGACAAAAATGATCTAACACTTATAATAGTAAGCACTAATTCAAATCAATAAGATAATAATTTGTTTTCAATAATTGTATCTTTGATATTATTGTAAAAATATTATCTATTACTAAAAAATTTGAAAAGTTCAATTAAAAGTTTTAAAATATTTATATTGAAAAGTAGATAGTTATTTGTGCTCTTTTTTTAAAACTATATTATCAAAGAGAAAACAAAATTATAAAATTCACAATTAAAAATATTTGATGCCTCAATATTTGGGAGCCTAAAACAAAGAGGTTGAAATTAGTTGCAGTATTTCAACATCTTAAAGTGTGTTCACTTTGATTCTTTCAGTCTTCTTTGATATCTTAATTTATTTGATTTGGTACTCTCTTTATTTTATATTGAGTGAACTTTTGATTCTTTTATTGTTTTAAAATAATTAAATTGTTTAGAGTTTAAGATAAATGTTTGAAATATTTCAATGTTTGCCTTTTTTTTAATAAAATTTTATATCTTTTAGGAGATAAATTGCACTACTTAGGTATAAAGTTATATTTATGATTTCACAAAAGATACTAGTGAAAAACATTATTTAAATTTTGTTTTTGAATTTTTTTCTTAATAGATGTGCATTATCTCACAAATTCACTTAATATAAAATAAAAGGAATATTATTTTATGCTACCAATTAAAAAAAATGCATTATGAAATAGGATATTAATTAATGAAAAAAAATGTTCAGTGAGCAGTGAATAATTACAATGAGAAGATTGCTGTACATAAATTACTTATATTAAAAGTATATTTTACTATAAATTTGTTTAATCCCGAATTTCGATATGTATACAATTGTATTTAAAGGTATTCGTGGTTTTTAGGGGCGTACAAAATTGAACCGCAAATTGAGTCAACTCAAAAAAAATTTTGACTAGTGGTTGGTTTGGTGTTGAAAAAAAAATCCGACTATATTTGGGTTGGGTTGGTTTTAACTAAAAAAATAACAACCCGTGATTAAATCAACCCGACATTATATATATAATTTTAAAATTTTATTTTACACATAAAAATATTAAATTTGATATAATTTTTAAATATTTTTTTTACTTTTTCATAATTTTTATCTTTTAATATATTATTTCAAGTTTGAACCTTAGAATTTTGGATAGTTTCATAAAGATTATAGTCCACAGGTGTTGATAATTACAATAAAACTTAAATCAAAACTAATACTAATGCAAAAAGGAAATGAATTCAACACTAAGAATAACAATAATATTGAATATTTATTCTTTGATTTTACATTGGTTTAGACAATTGAAATATATAATCTAATTTTAATTTCCTTTAATATTTAATCATGTAACTAATATTTATTAAACTTATTTTAGAATGATTTAGTACTTTTAAATTATGATCATTTTCATTATGACTTGTTAATTTGCAATATTTATTTTACGCAAGTTATTATTATTATTATTATTATATATATATATATATATATATATATATATATATATATATATATATATATATATATATATGGATATTTTAGTGTCATTAATCATATCATTGTTTGTGTTATATTCTTAAAAAAACACCTTACATAGTTGTAGTTTTGATAGTACCGAATAAATATTTGATTACAAGTAAATTATATATTTGTATGGATACTTTATCGGAAAAACTCAAAAAAACCCAGTTTGATTGGTTTGGTTTATAGATTTAAAAATCCAAACAAATGATTTGATTTGATATTATAAAAACCCAAACCAATCGGACCATGTATACCCCTAGACTGGTTCAGTTTAAATCGATTATTAGTTAAAATCAAAATCAAACTAATTTAGTCGATTTTTAAAATTTTTAAAATCGAATCATACCAATTGAAAAAATAATTGTCAGTTTGGTTCAGTTTTTCTGGTTGTTCGGTGTGAAAGTAATAATTTTTTTTAGGACATACGTATCGATAGACAAAAATTAAACACCTAGTACATGATCAAGCCACATGAAAACTATTGTCGGTTCAATTACGCAATTCTAGATTTATTATTACATGAACAAAGTGATTTAATTAAAAAAAAGTGCGACTATTTTATGTGAAGTAGGATAGGTAAAGACTAAAGTAATGAATTTTGATGGGAACTTAGGATCGTATAGTTGAGCTACAATTTAGGAAAAATTACATATCTACACACCTTTATTTACCATAATTTCGGTTATGGAAAAGGGCCTAAATACCCTCGAATTATTGCAAATGATACAAAAATGCCCTCCATCCACCTATTGGCTCCAAAATACCCTTGTCATCCACCTTTGGATTTAAAATTGACCACTTATTTAACGATTTTAAATTTTAACTATTTAGATATATTTTTTAAATACATGGCACTCAACTATTGGTTATAATTTAAACTAAGGTCCTATTATCCTATAACTTTTTTTTTGTTTGTAATTTTGTACGTCTTACGTGGCACACTTCCGTAACTCCACGCAATTGAGACGCGTGAGAGATATTTGAATGTCGCATAAGTAAAAATAGTGCACAAAATTACCAAAAAATAGGGGGATGTAATAGGACCTTAGTTTAGTTAAGATGTGTCTCTAAGATTTTGATCATAATCTAGGGGGGTACTTGTACATTTTTCTATTTTTAAATACAAAAGTGGTACTATTTATCTAGATTATAAAGTAGTTATATTGATTTTCACAATGCAAAATAGACAATTAATTTTGAACGGATGAATGAAGCATATAATTTCTCTTTCTCTTTTTTAAAAATAATAATTTTGAGATAGAGAAAAGAAATATAAAAATTGATAAATTTAATAAAAAAATTCAGATAGTCAATCAATTACAAACAATGACCAAACAAAGGAAACTTGCTAGAAAGGAGAAAACCAACCACACATAGAAGGTGACCAAATAACTCCAAAAAGCAACCTTATCCTACTCACATCTCCCTTGTGGACACACTATTTTCATTACCTTCACAGAAAGGATTCACATTACAAAACAAATTATAACAATAATTAATTCCAAAAAAAAATAAAAAAAATTATTAAAAACTTTAAATAATAAAGTAGTAGTACAACACCAGAATAGGTAAGTTAGTTAGTTGAAAATAAAATAAAATGGCTACACAATTCGATCTTCCCGAGGAAATTGTGCAAGTACTGCCGTCAGATCCATTTGAACAGCTCGATTTAGCGCGTAAGATCACTTCCATTGCCTTATCCACGCGCATCTCCGCCTTGGAATCGGAAGCCGCCGCTCTACGCCGCCACTTATCGGAGAGAGATGACATCATCAACGACCTTAACTCCCAGCTTGACTCACTTGACTCCTCCCTCGCCGACGCCTCCGATAGACTTTCCCGCGCTGAGCAAGAAAAGGTCCGACCCGATCCGAGCCGGTTAAGCTTCGGCGATTTTTCCTTGTTCGGACTTCGGACCAGGGGTTGACTTGTTTGTAGTGGTTGAATTTTGCAGGAGAGTTTGGTGAAAGAGAATTCAATGCTGTCTAATACTGTGAGGAAACTTAATCGTGATGTTGCTAAGGTATATTATTCATTCAAAACCAATAATCCCAAATCATGCTGCTGTTGCTCTACTTAGTCAATACTTGCATTTGAGATTTGAATGTTGCTTTACTTAGTCCAATTTTATTTAAGTTTGAAGCTTTAAGCAGGTTACCATGTTTGCTTTTGCTTTAAACATCCGATATCGGAAGTCTACTGGCAGGGCTTAATCTGGATTCATGTCAGTCATCGGGAAAGCTCACTATGGGGTAAATTAAAAGAGCCCATTTGCGAAGCCGACTCCATTTCCAGGATTTAGATTTGAGACCTCTAGTAATACACGCTAGTTGAAAAGAAAAAAAGTAGTATGATATGGCTTTATAAGAGATTTAAGATTGTAATATTAAATTGGAAGGGGGAAAAAGGGTGTGAGAACAAGATTATTAGGGGTATTTTCTCTAAGGCACTTTAGCTTCATTTTATCGCGAGCAACTTGTGGCTTGTTATGGACCTTATGGAGTGAAGAGAGCTCCTACATGCTATAGAGTATGTAATTGTCAGTTTAGCAGTTACCCGATTACGTACTTCTATAGTTTCCAACAATGTCCGTTGGTTAGATAGTGACATGTACATTACATCTTGCTATAGTATCTGTCATCCTTTCGGCAAGCTCTGAAGCATTAATGTGGTTTATTCACATACGCTATTTGCTTGAATGGACATACAAATGGAGCTTTATTCATACACATCGCCCTAATTCAGTAGTAGTAGCTATTTGTTCCTTATTAACTAACTATCTAAGTGTTTAATGGCTTAATATTTACTGAACCAGCACTAATGTTTACTCATATTACATTGCCATTGGACTAGTATTGTAGTACGGACGACTGCATAACTAGTTGGAGCTAACGATAACCTTCTCTTTCCTCTATGTAAGCTGTGTCATAATGTGCACACGTGTACTTTTTAAATATATATATATATATATATATATATATATATATATATATATATATATATATATATATATATATATATATATATATATATATATATATATATATATATATATATATATATATATATATACATATATATATATATATACATATATATATATATATATATATATATATATATATTAGCCTCTTTGAGCTCAACCTTCTACATCCACAATGCACCTATCCATAAGGTGTTATTCCACTTGATCCGAAATTCTGACATCATGTATCTGTAATGGTAGTAGGGTATTTTTTTGGATTTATTTGTTCTAACAGACTGATCTCTTGAAACTTACAGTTGGAAGCCTTCAGAAAGACGCTTATGAGATCGCTTAATGAGGAAGAAAACAGCTCGGTAAGTCCTTGTATGAAAATCGAAGGATTTCTCCATCTTCCTGTTCTTATTTTATTCCTATAACTATAATAAAATGCCTTTGAGGGTACTATACTATTACATGGGAATGGGCTAAATTTCTTAGTGCTGAAAATTTACGGGAACTGGCAACACTATTACCTGCTAATCTTGTAAGTAGCAAATGTTGTCCACATTAATAATCTGTCGCTTTTGGTGTTTGACAGGCTGGAGCTCCAGATTTTGCTAAAAATGGACAAAACCAATCAGGTTTATCTTTTTGGTCATTGGTCAATGTCTATATTCTTTATCTGCAATTTACTCATATTCAGTAAATATCTTTGTGTGAAGGTGTTCTATTGCTCCAACTTTACCATGTGTAATATGTTCCAAAGTTTGCTATGTGAAATATGTTTATTAGAGTGAAGTTTCTCCACAACTTTCGATATAGAAACTTTACTCTTCTCGTGAGGATATCATGAAGTTGTCTATTATTGGTTCTAAAGATTAAAAGGTTTTATCGATTTGACAATCTTTTGTACATCTTTTGTCATATGCAGTCCACAGTTTAATATACTTGGGTCATTTTCGCTCCCCTTTTCATCTTCTCTTAGCATATGTTTTGGGCGCTTGTTTTTCTAGTGGGTAAATGGGGTACGAGGAAACAAGCAGCTCTGCAAATTATTTAAAATGAAAGGTGTTTTATCTCTGAGCACTTTAAAACAACATTTTCAACTTACGTGTATCACTTAACCAAGTTAGTTTGAATTATTCAGATCAAGATTCTTCCTCGCCAGCTTCAAGACCTCCTCAACGGACCCAGTCAACAGAGGGTGGATATTCACATTCAGAGGATGCCGAATCAGAAAGTATGCTCCAAACCCAAATTGTCTGTATTGTGATATAATTACCACCTCTGGCTAAGCAACTTTTAATCTATGAAATACTTTTGCATTGTGAAACTTACCAGAAACTTTATCTTTATTCAATGGTTGCAGCTTCAAGGCCTCGAATATCACCAGGTCTGTTGTTAGCATCGCAGACTAGCACCCCTCGTCTTACTCCTCCTGGCTCCCCTCCAAGTCTTTCAGCATCCGTGTCTCCTTCAAGGTCACCAAGACCACTATCTCCAAGGAGGCATTCTATTTCATTCTCAACAGTAAGAGGCATGTATGATGACAGATCTTCAGCATTTTCTACATCCTACAGCCAGCATGGCTCGATGTCAGGCCTTGAAGCAGGATCACAAACTGGTTTGTTCTTTTTCTGGAAACTCATATTGGGTTCCTTTCTTTGCTCATTTTGGCATGCATTATTAAATATCTGCGGATTTTGTTCAGTCTAAAAATACAACAGTTTTTTCTTCATCTCAAAGGTTGCTGGGATGAATAAATTTTACTTGATGAATTAAGTTCATCCTAGCAGAGAACCTATTTTGAGTAAGGTAATACAAGGGAGAAGGAACAGTTTTATTATTGGCTATCACTACCTTCTATTGAATAACATGTGTCTAAGTGCGACCATTCACCTACTTTGCACCTCTATAGTGCATGAATGCCTTGCTGTGTCTCAACTTCCTCCCTAATTTAACAAAATTAAAGCCTCATATTCTGAGGTCTGACATGAATGTCACCACTTTTGCATGTACCCTCCCAGCACGAGCTCGAGTGGATGGAAAAGAGTTCTTCCGACAAGTCAGGTAAAGCTATTGCTGCTGAAAACAAAGTTATTGTCTATTTCGTACTGACTGTCCACTGCACTTTGTTAGAGAAAGTTCAATTGCATATGCAGGATTGACAAAAAATATTTATTTTGATGTCACAATGCACCCTGAGGGTCTAAAAGAAAGTCTCATTAGTAACATTCACTACAACCTCCTCCACTAAGGGTCATAATCTTCTTTCCTTTTTTATATGAGACAGTTACTGTAATTGATGTTTTAACTCAGAATCAAAACATCTAACTGTAAGGTTTGGATTTTAAAAAAAATCATCCAACTGTATTGACTTAGGGGAAGAAAATTATTGCATAAGTCGGAGATCTCTTGTACCAAAAATTAAACAGGGCTCTCGTAAGCACCTCCTGACATAGTACATGATTATATTGTTGCCCGAATATTCAAAGAAATGGACCAAGATACGAAAGTCTGTTGTTAAATTGGTTTTATCTTTCATTTCTTCTAGTATGTCGAAAACATTTTTGGTGTTCACTTTGGAAATCCATTATTTTTTCTGGGAAGGACTAACAGATTACTCTTCAATTTGATAACTGTAAAATGTCTTATTTTAGACCTTCAACTAATGCAAAAATGGGACGGAACTTCATGTTCCATAACTTTGGCGATTGTCAGTCTTCTCGAACCAGATTTGTGTGTGCTTTGTGATATGCTCTGTGTTTCATGTTTGTATATTCTAAGAGTCTTTGAACTTCTATTTCATAACCATCGGATGGTTTGTGCATTATCAGGAGTCGGCTATCGTATGAGCAGTTTGGTGGTTTTCTAGCAAATGTTAAGGAACTGAACTCGCACAAGCAAACGAAAGAGGTATGCTTTACCTCACATGATGATCTTATGACACTAACTACCAATACATTGCTCTGTACAAATATAACAAGCTTATTTTTGGACATTTTAGGAAACTTTGCGGAAAGCAGCTGAAATTTTTGGTGAAGAAAACAAAGACCTTTATACCATCTTTGAAGGGTTGATCTCTCGTAATGCCCAGTAAAATGTCCAAAGCTTGAATATTGCATGTATTTTTTTACTGTAAATTGACTCAATAAACTAAATGTGCCAAAATTGTTTCACTATATTGTAACTTCTTCATGTACATTTTGTTGTCGATGTATTTTATCTTGATTTATAGCTTCAACAACAATAACAGATTCATGTACATTTTATTTAACTCGAATGTTTTGAGCTTTTTAAAATAGAGTAGTGCCTCAATTAAGGCTTCAATATGTTATATGTATATTTGCTTGCAAAAAACACATGGAGATAGAATTGAACATATGTTTTATTCTATCAACTTGGAATACCACAATGATTAAATTCTGAATTGGCCACTGACTTCATTGAAAAAAGGAGTAAGAGTAATTGGAAGGGAGGTGGAAAAAAGAAAACGACATGTAAGTTCGAAGAAAATAATGTATTAATTGTAATGTAAATTAGTTTTTCTAAGGTACTGGAATGCAGTATACGCCACCTTTTGGAAGCTGTGTCCTGGTTTGGGTTTGGGTTTGGAAGTTGAGTTTCAATTCTAGTGTTGTGGTTGGGTTTGGGTCCCTGTTCGGTTCTGGTGTTGGTTTCTATGCGATTGCCGGGATCGGGTGTCATCAGGGTTCAAAGGGTCTGGTATGGTGTCAGGGTTGGTTTCCTTTTTGAAAGTTGAGTAAGAGTCGAGAGTTGGGATCGGGTCTCAGTTTGGATGTCACGACTAGGGTCGGGAGTTAGGGTTGGATCTCGGGTCCCGATTTAGAAGTCAGGTCTTAGGTAGGGGTTGGATCTCGATATGAAAGTTGAGTCTCGATTCTGGTGTTGGGTTTCGGTTCATGTATCGAGGTTGGGTGTTGGGTCTCGATTTAGGTGTTGATGTTGGGATCAAATCAGGGCTCGGAAGTTGGGTTCTTGGCCGGGTGTCGGGATCAGGCTCTGGGTATGAAAGTCGAGTATCGGATTTGAATGTCGAGTCTAGTCGGATCGATGTCGGGATCAGGCCCCCAATCATTCATCGGGGTTGGTGTCAGTGTTGGGTCTAGTTCGAATATTGGGTCTCAGGTTGGGGGTTGAGAGTAGGTTCAAATTTGGGTGTCGGGATTGGATCCTAGATCAGTCGTTAGAGTCGTATCCAGGTTCGAGTGTCGAGGTCGAGGTCGGATCCCAGTTCGAATTTCAGGTCTCAAGTCTCAAATAAAGTTGAGGTCAGGTCTTGGGTAGGGTCTAGGGGTCATGTCCGGGTTTGGGTGTTAGGGTCGGGGTTCGGGTTGGATCCTAGATTGATAATCGGGGTTGGTTTTCAGATTAGAAACTATCTTTCTAAAAGTTATTTTCTACTCTCTAGCCAAAAATAAAATATATTTTTAAAAAAATATTTTTCATTCACCAACCATACACTAGAAAATATTTTCCACTCAAGATAACATTTTGTAGAAAAATATTTTCGTTCGTACCAAATATATACTTATTGGTATGGATTCAGATTATATTTATTTAGATTGCATTTTGGTAAATATATTTTTGAGGTTCCACAATTTTGGGCTATAGGTACATTGGCATGCATGCAGGTTGATAACATAACCACTATTTTCCCTCTTTTCTTTTCCTCATTTTCTCTTCTCCTCTAAACTTCTCTCTCTCTCTCTCTCTCTCTCTCTTTCTCATTCATTCTGCAATTCTCCCATTCTTTGGTGTCTGTGGAGGAAGCCTAAATTCATCCCTGTTTAGCTTTTGGGTTCTTTTTGTGAAGATCAATGGAAACTATTCTCGAACATTCGGTTTCTCCATGGTATATATCATGATTTTTTTGTTTATTGTTTCATAATGGACATCCCCATTTATTTGTTTCTACCTATTATTTCCTGTTTCTGGGGAAATATTGTTTTCTAAATTTTTTTCATTTATAGATGCTTAATGTATGTGTTTGCAATGTCACGCGCGCCCATAAGGCTCTATGTGTGTGTTTTTGTATATATTGTGCGAATTCATCTCTACATCGTCATACATCTTATCAGATCTGTTAGATGAGATGTTTGACTGTTGTAACGTTGATCATCGTCAACCAATTGCAACTCTCCTTCTTTAACAATAACAAAGGTAGAAAGACATTAACAATATTGTCATATTGATGTTGGCTCTAGTCTTTTTGACAACAATTGAATTTCTAGATTTTTTTTTTTCTTTTGATAATATATAGTAGTTTTCGAAAATGATATAGAGGAGTCAGATTTGAATGAAACAGGACAAAGAAATGGTGGAAGAAGCCTTTTCCTTGCTTGTAAAATGTTTTAAGGAATATTTGCTTAATTTTCTAAAAACTAAATATAGTACTAACATCTATGCTTTATATCTCTGGCTTCCCAAATTATGTTAACAGTGAGAATACCTGCAATAATGTTGATGAAGAAGAGTCCGATGAGGAGCTTTTCAAGGTTGGACCCAAGCTACTATTTTGTGCTTCCTCCATTTCACTCACAGCGGAAGGTGATAACGTGCTAGTTTCTTTCATCGTATTATCTTAAATAGCATGTGTTTAATTATATTCTAACCTTTTTTTTGATCATATTTATGCTAGAGTTTCGAAGTCTAAGTATGGGGGAAGATCATGATATGGATGAGGATTCTACTAGAGAAGTTATCAAAGAGGATAAAGTATGTGAGGAGTCGATAAGAGAAGCTTCAGAGAATCAGACAGATCAGTCTGAAACAACTACTTCCAAGCCTAGCACTTCAGATTCAGATGGTTGGCAAGGATTCATTAAAAGACTAAAGAAAGGACCGTCTATACAGTTGCATACGTTCCATCCTACCATTCCTTCGCTACCTTCATTACCTTCCATAAAGATGTTATCAAAAAGAAAAAGTAGGAGTGCACGACGTAGCATGCCAATGCTGCCTGCTCCTATTCTAGATGCTGATTTGCAACAGTGCTTTGAAGCTAACTGGAAGAATTTTTCCCACACAGAACTTAAGCAAGCTACCAACAACTTTAGCTCTGGTACGCAAGTTTCTTCTTTTAAAAGATTTTCAAATTTCAGTTGGCTCGGAGGTAGCTAACTTCAAACGGATATATGATTTTGATCTTCATAGTACGAGCTAGTTTGTTTATGATCTCTCTCGAATTTGAATTGCATATGTTTAGTATTATGTTGTAGAACCATATTGTGATGCCTAAGCTTTTGTTGTCATTTTGGAAGATAACTTGATTGGTGAGGGAGGTTATTCTGAAGTATACAAGGGACTTCTCAAAGATGGCCAACCTGTGGCAGTGAAAAGGTTGACCAGAGGATCTCAAGAGGAAATGACATCGGACTACTTATCCGAGCTAGGAATTTTAGTACATGTCAAACATGCAAATGTTGCCAATGTAATTGGCTACGGAGTCGAAGGGGGGATGCACCTTGTTCTTCCTTTGTCTCCTCATGGAAGCTTAGCCAATATGCTCAGTGGTATGTTCATTAGTATTCTTTATATGAAACGATGCTTTCTCTAGACTCGTAACAACTAATTACTTTATTCTAATATGTTTGCAACATTTTCAGATGACAGGGGTAAATTGACTTGGCAAGTAAGGTATAATATTGCTGTTGGCACTGCAGCAGGTCTTGCATATCTTCACGAGGGCTGCCAGAGGCGGATTATCCACAGAGATATCAAGGCTGCTAATGTATTATTGACAAAAGATTTTGAGGCGCAGGTATTAACATATTCAAACCACTCATCATGACATGAAACTGACTTCATTTCTATGATTTCGGAATATCTCCTTTTGTGATACTTAGTTCTATAAGCAAACTGTAGAGGTTCTGTTTTGTCCGCATTGAATTGCACTATTTGTTGCTCATCTTTTGGTTTTGTGTAGATAACTGATTTTGGACTTGCAAAATGGCTCCCTGATAAGTGGACTCACCTCACTGTATCGCAGGTTGAAGGCACCTTTGGGTGGGTTTGTGGGAACCTAAGCTTTACCTATAGTAAATATGCGAAAAAAGATTCTTTTGTAGTAACTTTCGTCTTGCATGTTCATGGCAGATACCTCCCTCCTGAGTTTTTTATGCATGGCATTGTGGATGAAAAAACTGATGTGTATGCTTTTGGTGTGTTACTATTGGAGATCGTTTCTGGACGTCCAGCTTTGGATGAAGCTCGTAATAGTGTTGTGATGTGGGTATGTAATCATCTCAACTCCTTTCAATTAGTCAAATGCAAATGTAGTACTATATAATTGCCTATTTCTCCTACTGAAACCAATCAATTTTACAGGCAAAACCATTGCTTCTCAACAAGAAAAACAGTGAGATAGTCGATCCATCACTCGGAGATTCATACGACTTAGAACAGCTTAATAGGATTCTTATGGTTGCCTCATTGTGCATACAGCAATTTTCAACAGATAGGCCTTCAATGAACCAGGCAAGTAACTTGAATTTTAGTCGAAAAATTAGCAAATATTAATCATATCATAGTAACATAAATATTGATAATATGGACTTCTGCTACAAATTTTTCCATGTTCATCATTTTAGTAGCTAATGCGCAATGGAACAATAAGAATGTTCAAAATGAAAATCTAATGACAAACGATTACAATCACAGAACAATACATAAAGCTTGTTTTTTGTTGTAATGCAGATTGAACAAATGTTAGTGGCTGTTGATGGCATTCTACAGAGCAAGAAAAAGTTTCAAAGGTGGCCTCCCCTCAAGCGAAGATGCGCTGTAGAATTGGATGCACTACTTGACTCACCCTAACAAAAGCTTACACATATAACCCAAAAACCAGTAAAATCAGGTAGAACTAGAGATATTTTCCTTGTTAGCAGCAGTGAGGATTGGTCTTCAATGCGATTGATCATACTGTAGTTAATGTATGCAACCACACGCGGAGCTTGTTCTATACCAGTTAAGACGGAATTTGAGAAACACAGAATACATTAATCTAACCGGGACAAGTAATAATCAAGATAACAAGTGTAATGCTTCAAGAGTACTTTCAAGTTTTGACAGGCGAAAGTACATTGCAGCTTTCTTCAGTGAATATATTCAGCTACTATATGTTTGAGGAAGAAAAGAGATGCCAACATTTCTAGGGTTATTCGTCTCCGGTTAACGTCATTGTTGTTTAGATACATCTACAAACTTCTGAACTAGGTAGATACTGAAACTGAAACTGAAAATGCATAGAATTGTGAACTGTAGATATATATTATGTTAGGTGAATTTGTGATATACTAGATTGCATGTATGTAAACCAGCAAATAAATATGCATAGTACATTCTTTCTTTGAGAAAGTGTATAATGAGCTGTTTATTTTGCACTATTGAAAGAATTTCAGATGCATATCTTCCTATTTTATTTTTTTTAATATTATATCCTTGTTTTAATTTAGCACTTAGATTTTGGTCCAGATGAAATGGATGATCCAAGATTTATAGGCATCATTTGCAGCCATCATACATAGACTGATTTAGTCGAGCTAGACATGGTTGATTTTGATGTTATTATAGCTATGAACAGACTTGCTCATGCAATGCCAATGTTGATTATCGTACTAAAGTTGTCAGACTTCATTTTTCGAGTGAGACAGTCTTTGAATGGAAGGGCAGTTCGACCACGCCCAAGGTAGGTTTAGTTTGTTACTTATTCATAACTATACAAAACCTACTTAAAATGGAAGGTTCTTGCTCAAAATAGAAAGCAAAATCAAGGCCAAATATTAAGCATAAAAGAAGAGGAAAAAATGCAATTGGGAAAGGTTTGAGTGATTATACACTTTATTTGTTATTTGAGATGGCCACTATTTTCAAACTAAGAAAATGTGGGACATATAGGATCATGAAGGCCAATCCAGCCTCATCAACTAAGTAGTAAGCTAGCAGTATGTAATGTTAAGTTAAAAATGTTTTTAAAAGTTTGAAGTTGTGTTTAGATATCCATCGGACTGCGTAAGCACCTACTCTATCCTTTAATATGAGAATTCCTGCCACCCATTAGATTGAACTTAACAACATTGTGGAATGATTTTGAAATCATTATATAACTTCATGGTATGTAGACTAAAATCTCGTCTCCAATTTTTATCCTGTTGTTCAAGCAGCTGGAGCGTGGCTGTATCCTATTATTTATTTGAGAGCGCGTGAACTATAAATGAAAAGAGGGGTTTAAAAATCTCCTTTTGATTGAGTCTAATGGTTCAATGGATAAATAGTTAAGTAGAAGGGTCCATAATACAAACGCGTACAAGCACGAGGGTCCATTAGACAATTTCGCTCTATAAACATAACATTTTCTAAGTTGGGAAAAAATATATATTAACATAGTTTATATCAAAAACACGATTCCGACCTAGAGGAACAATATTATAATTAATTTAATTTTTTATTTTCCACTCGATGTTTAGTATATGTATTTTAGTTTGACTAAATTTAAATGGGATACTTTCACATATAGCCACTTAAAAGTAATTAATTACTCTCTATAGCTATAGTTTGATAATTACAATGTGTAGCTACATGTTATATGGAGGAGGCGAGCAAGACTGGGAGAAAGGGGAGAGAGGAGAGAGAGAGGGGGAAAAGAGTGGGAGAGAGGTGAATTGTATATGTATATTATACATATGTTTTTGTATACATGACAAGAGAGATTGGGAGAGGAAGGAGAGAGGCGAGCGAGACTGAGAGAGGGAGGAGAGAGGCGAGCGAGATCGAGAGAGGCGAGTTAGAGAGGGCAGAGAGTGGAGAGAGGTGAATTGCATATGTATATAATTGTATATTGTACATATACATTTGTATATAAGGCAAGCGAGATTGAGAGAGGGAGGAGAGGCGAGCGAGATTGGAAGAGGGAGGAGAGAGGCGATCGAGAGAGGGCAGAGAGTGGGAGAGAAGTGAATTGTATATGTATATAGGTTAAATAATTGTGTATTATAAATATGTATTTGTATATTCTGGCGAATTATACATATACAGACATGACTAATTATATAAATTCGAAGTCAGCCTACGTAATTAATGTATAATGTTAGTCGCGAGTGATAATTATAGCAAACTATAGCTATGATGAGTAATTAAATAATATATATTTATTTTATTGCGTAATTTTCTCAATTTAAATTTACGTGGAGAAATCCAACTTTGAAAAAGCTTCGTAAGGAGGTTGGTACAATTTATTTCCAAAGAAGGGATGAAAAGAGAAATAAAATAATAGCGACGATCTGTTTCATGTGCTGAATATTCAACTGACAGTTCACGAGAATTGGATTCAACATTTTCCCGAGAAAATTTCAATCATGAATATCTTCTCGCAGATCTTCACTTTCTTCTTCTTCTTGATCGTTGTGTTCGTTACTAAATCATCATGCTCAGCAATCATCAATCCCTCTAAAGTCAAGCAAATTTCATGGAAACCTAGGTATTTCACTCTTTTCCCACTTCAAAACCTCAGAAAATTGCAATGTTATCGGATAGGAATTCAACATTTTGAGTTTTTCCCCTGTAATTTTATGTCTATTTTCCAATTTTGGAGCTAAGAAAAAGCTCAGTATTGTAGGAAGAAAAGGTCAATTTTAATTATTATTTTTCTCAGTAATGTTGTAGTGTTCCGCCGATTGACGATCTTTTTGCTTTTGAAGCTAAGAAAATGCAATATTGTTGCAGAAAAATAAAAAGAACAAGTTTTAAGATTTTCCTGTAATATTGTAGTATTTCACTGATTTAGCTTTGTGTTTTTTCATGGAAATGTATGTATTTCACTATCTTCTGGTTTCAAAGCTAAGGGAAGTGCAATATTTTATCCTTTTCCCCGTAATATTGTATTATCTCGTCCATTTAGCTATATGTTTTTCATGGAAACAGATATTTCACTATTTTTTTGGTTTCAAGGCTAGAAAGTGCAACATTTTATTGTTGAAAAGATATTCAATTTTGAATTTATTTTCCAATTTTCCTTGATTTAGCTATACATATTTCATGAAAAGCTAGGTATTCCTTCATTTTTCGGTTTCTAAGTTTTCAAAGTTGCAATATTTTTGGGCAAAAAGCCAAGTTTTTGAAGAGTTTCGTAATGCTGTAGTGTTTTACAGAGTTTGCTATTTGTGACTGTTTGCAGAGCTTTTGTGTATGAAGGTTTTCTTACGGACGAAGAATGTAATCATTTGATATCTCTTGTGAGTGTTTATTTCGATTTATACTTTTGGAGAATGTTATTTTATGTTTGGTTGGATAAAGTTGTTGAGATCTGTTTGTGTTGGAGCTGATTTGTCAATTGTGGTGTAGGCGAAAAAAGAGTTGAAAAGATCAGCTGTTGCAGATAATGAATCTGGGGAAAGTAAGCTTAGTGAGGTCAGGACTAGCTCCGGAATGTTCATTAGCAAAGCAAAGGTTTGTTTCTTAACTTTTTTCATTGTCATATTGCTAAATCGTATTTACTTCATAAATACTAGTGTTATTGTTTATCTAAGTTGCAAAAATGAGTTAGCAACTAAGCATAAATGTTTAAAATTTGAATGTGACATTTATTTCTAGTTTTATGAATTTCTATCACTTAAATGTGGTAGAGGATCATTCCTGGGTCAGAAGATCCTTTTGTTGATGGATCCGTAACTCCACCGGGTGCACATGTATGGTGGTTCTTTTAAGAAGTTTATACCAAAAAAAGACATGCTTTATAATGAAGAGCATTGGGCTCTTCCAGGAGCATCGGAATGAAAGAAAGGCAAGTTGCTCCCTAGGGGCATCTGTTTGCATTCTTCTGTTTACCTTTGAGATGCAAAGAATAAATTATTAATAGCAGCAACTCTGCCTCAGTTCCAAACAAGTTGGGTTGAGCTATATGAGGTTATGTTCCCCAATTGAGTTCATCTAAGGCTAACATAACAGAAAATAAGAATACAAATGAAAAGTACTAGAAGTTCTCTGTATTTCCTGCTGGTTATATGTTCTTCTTCTGTTTACCTTTGAGATGCAAAGAATAAATTGTTAATAGCAGCAACTCTGTCTCAGTTCCAAACAAGTTGGGTTCAGCTATATGAGGTTATGTTCCCCAATTGAATTCATCTAAGGCCAACATTACAGTAAATAAGAATACAAAGGAAAAGTACTAGAAGTTCTCTGTATTTCCTGCTGGTTATATGATTAAAAAGATCAGTTAATGGCTTGTTTCTTATGTGAAATTCTTGCAATAATTTATCAGGACCCAAATGTTATGTTGATTCTGGTGTATGGTAATGTTAGAACTTAAACATTAGCCCTTTTGTATATAGACCCCATTTTCTATAGTTCAAACATTCTTACTATGCCTCCACATTTTCTGTGCTGAGTTTTCATGCATTTGGTTTTATTTTTTAAGTGGTGAGATTGCTGATTAGGAGGATGTCATTGATGTGATGTTCTCCAAAATGAGAAGATATTTAAGTGTTGAAACATTATGAAGCATGGAAAAGGTTTGAAATTCTTGTTATGTGGTAAATGATTTTTGTTAATTTTTTCTACTTCCACCATGCTTTTTTTCAGTTTTTGAGTGTGTTTCTAAGCTGGAGGACCTGTAGGCTGAAACTATCAGCAGCTAGGCCAATACTAACTGATCGGTGGAATGTTTCTTAGTGCACTTAGTTGGAAAGATCTACAGTTCTATTACATGTATATGTCATAGTTCGGTTAGAATCCTTTCCTAACCTAGTAGGAAAGTTTGACATAGTAAGAATAAATTGAACCTATCTCTACAATCATAAATAATTGATTGTAACTGTTGAAATCTTGCCTGTATGTTCGTCCGAATAAAAGCACTAGTCTAAGTCAAACTTATCAATTTATGAGAACCAATTGGGGATTTGACATCCATTTGTGATTCTTCCTAGAAAGTATGAGATATGCATCAAATTAAGGGTCCATTTCTGTCAAAATAATAAAGCAAAAATTTATACTTTTTCCTTAATACTCTTTGCTGGTTTGAGTGGGAGAATACATTTGATGCTAATGATACCTGCTTTAAATAATTTAGCATGCTTACGGGAGAAGAAAGACACAGAGACATTAATAGTCGACTAGCACACAGAAAAACAAATTCTCTGAGAAACAAGATTGTTGAGGCCTGTTCGGTTTGGAATTACTACTTGATTCAATGACCTTTTTTTCCAATTAAATTATTTTTGTGAATGAGAATAAGACAATAAGTAACTAAAACCCACATATAACTCTTATAAAAATGATTAA
Organism: Solanum sitiens; assembly: GCA_016801875.1. Lineage (NCBI taxonomy): Eukaryota > Viridiplantae > Streptophyta > Magnoliopsida > Solanales > Solanaceae > Solanum > Solanum sitiens. The sequence goes on from JABWTJ010000225.1 coordinate 1,198,159, forward strand.
TGTAACAACGATTATTTGGTGATTATCTAATTAAATAGTAACTATTATTATTTCCAATATTCAGTGGTTTTAGATGACTTATAGAGATCCAGAATATGTAGGAAATTTATTTTTTAAACTCTCTTTAATGGGTCACTGGTTCCTTAAGCAATTAGCACGAATAGTGATGGAAACATATGGCGCTGATCTAAGTTGCGCAGACTCTTCACTTTCAATGCCACACTCGTGTCTGATTCTCCAAAAATACACTACTTTTGGAGAATCCTACACACACCCGCAGATATTTTTGACGAGTCTGAGTAACATAGGCACTGATCGTTTTTTTGAAAAACCGTTTGCTGTCTACTCGATATACAATTTTACAATCCTGTATCTTTGATTGTGTCAGCTCTTCATTTTTTATTTTTTATTTTTTGCTGCAGGATCCTATTGTCACAGGGATAGAGGAGAAGATAGCGACTTGGACTTTTCTACCTAAAGGTCTGACTTATTCCGAAGGATATCCCAATCTAGGATAACCAAACCATCCATAATTAGTGGCAAATTTGAAGACTCTTCTTAATTCCCACTTAAAGTATGTCTGGCACAAATAAAATAGACTTGATTGCTATTCTTTACTGACTTCAAGAAAATATTTTGCGGTAATTGATTCAACATCAGTAATTGATCAATCCATATATACTCCGTCATAAATCCTTAAATAGATTGAGCGTTGGAATTTTGTAAAGTTTTACGAACGTTTTGGATAATCTTTAGAAGAAAAAGTTGCATGGTGTGATGCTAAAAGAATAATCAGGTAGAAGAAACAAAGGAAGTATGAAATCATAATTTTCCAAGTTATCCCTTCTGTTTCACTGTTCATTTAGTCATATAATTTAATATTCTGTTTTATCTGTCTCTCTCACACCTATTGGTCATTGCAAGATTTTATATGCTTCTTATCCGTGTGCTCTATGAAAGATGGTATTAATTTTATTAATTTATGTACTGTCTAATACTTGTACAATACTGCTAAACTATTCATCTTTGTTAAGTTCTGAACTTTCAGTCCTACCATATTAGAGTGAGTGCAAAGATATATATGATATAAGGTGATTCTCTGGTTGAAAGAGGAGATAAACTAAAGATTGAACAATGCACGGTGCCAGTGAGAAGTAACATGTTAGAAGGAAAGTGCTGTTTGAAGGACTTGGTATCTTTGGCTGTGGTTTTATGAAATCAAATGTATTCCAAAATCTGTTGTTGTAGACTTTAGATGCTTTCACTCTCTTTATGGTCCATACTATGTCTAGGGATTTCAGTTTGATGCTTATTTCTTTTTTGTTTCCCCCAGAGAATGGAGAAGACATACAAGTTCTAAGATATGAGGAAGGACAGAGATATGAGCCACACTATGATTACTTCACCGACAAGGTTAATATTGTTCGTGGTGGACACCGTTTAGCCACTGTACTCATGTATCTCAGTGATGTAGAGAAAGGTGGTGAAACTGTTTTCCCCGAAGCAGAGGTTAGTTTGTGTTTCTACCCTTTTTTATTCCTTTGCACTGATACAATACACCGCTCTATTATTGCTTATTAGGTGCCATGTATGAGTTTGTTTTATGCTACTTTGTCTCCTTGAATATCATCATTTGAGATAGGCTTTCAAACCAAAGATTAGTCTAGAAATTCATGATGATGACGTTTTAGAAAAAAAATGAAAAGTTTATTTTTCAGCATATCTGGTTCTACCAGGGGGAGCAGTGGCGGACCCAGGATTTCCGTTTAGGGGGTTTGAAAAATAAAAGTATAAACGTGTAAATAAGCCTTTAGTAATGGAAACCTTGAATTTTTTTGGGTTTAAAACCACACTTTTAACACGTTTTTTAAAGTTAAAAAAAAACACTAAAAAATGAAAACCTGAAACTGAAAAAGTAAAAAATAAACTAAAAAAAACTGAAACTGAAAAAGTAAAACGCTTTCACTAGGATTTGAACCAGTGACGCACAACTTAATTTCAAGGAGACTTGCCACTGCGCCATTAGCTTCTCTTTTTTATTGAAGAAAATTTACTGTATATATACGGTGTAAGTTTTTTGCCGGGTGAACCCCCTGGAGACCACTTGGGTCTGCCCCTGAGGGGGAGTGGAAGGTCAAAGGATAAGAAGCTCCTTGGTTTGTTTCCCTTCAGTTAGGTGTTCATCACTTGCTTCTTATTGTTTGGGAGGATTTGAGGGGAAGCAAAAGATATATATTTCCTCCTTGTGAACCAGTTCCAGAGTGACTGGAAAAACTAAAAGACCTTTCTACTTCTGCGTCCCATCCTCTTCTACTTCCTTATCAATAAAGAAAATAATTTTTAGCTACCTCTTTTGCTTTTATCCACCCTTCCTTTTCACCTAAACAAATCGTAATCAAAGATAAATGTCATGCTTTACTTTATCATTGTCAAGAAATGGCTTGAGCCTGACTTAACTCTAAAGCTAGCTCATGATGTGAGGATTGTCCAAGACATACTAAGAAGAAATTTATCCCATCTTACATTAATGTGGGACGCTAACACTCCGGTAACCCAAGTTCATTTCTTAACATGGTAGCAGAGCAGATAAATATCTTGGGTTCAAGTCTCACCGCCACCTTTTATAAAAACAATTTTCACGTTTTTGACACCCTAAAATAAGTCAGGTCAGCACATGTGGGGGGACTGTTGAAGACATAATTTAAGTAAATAAAATGAGCTCTTTATGACAACTTAAACTTTTAGATGAGATGGTCACACACTTCAATATAGTATGAGATCAAGCGGTAGAAGTTGTGAGTTTGAGTCTTACAGCCCACCCATTAACAAAAAAAATTCCATGTGCTTGGCCTATGAAAAGAAAAAGAGGCAAGACTGTATGTGAGGGGGCGTGTTGAAACTTAATTAAGAAAATAAAAGTGTACTCCTCGAACAGTTTAAGCTTTTAGATTAAATGATCACACACTTCAACATGGTATTAGATTTGGCAGAGGTCGTGAGTTCGAGTATCACCACCACCCATCTATAAAAAGAATTCCCACGTGTTCGGCCTATGAAAAGAGAATCATGCCTATACGTTATGGGGCGTGTTGATACTTGATTAAGAAAAATAAAAATGTACTCCCCCTAACAACTTAAGCATTTTGATGAGATGGTCACACACTCAACAATCATAAGAAAATTAAATATACCATCATGGTAATAGGTACCTTTGCATTCTACTAGCATTTAGCAGCAGTAGGAGTAGAAATAGGGCAGAAGTGTTGTGCGCATGTTGATGTGGCAGCATATAGTTGTCTTAATTAGGGTATCTTTAGAATAGTAAAGCTGCATTTTTGCTTCTGTTACATATTACACTCAGAAAGACATGCTATCAAGCAGGCAACTTCATGAATTGTGGGGTAATTAATGTCACTTTTTTATTCATCTCTTTTCTCTTTGCTCTTTATTGGATTAGATCTTCCTCGTGACATGACTTTTGATTCACATTCACCAAGGGTAACTTTGCTTTGCTATCTGCTTCTTCTTCGTCTCAGTTCCAGATTCAATTTCCTAAATCATTGTTTTCTGTCCATTTTGTAAATAGAAAAATGTCATTGTTTATCAGTTATATGTTTCTCTATAAAAACTGATTATTCTTACAGGTATCAACTCGGCGTAGGTCAATGGCAGCTGACGACAGTTTGTCCGAGTGTGCAAAGAAGGGTATTGCTGGTGAGCCTACAATACATAACTGCTCAATTTTGTTGCATTGCTCCCAGTTACTACAAAACCTAATCTGCATTTGCTTCTGTTTCTGTTTTTTCTGGGAACTCTCTAGTTAAACCACGAAAAGGAGATGCACTTCTTTTTTTCAGTCTCCATCCAAATGCTGTACCTGATCCTATGAGCCTCCACGGTGGGTGCCCTGTTATCGAGGGTGAGAAGTGGTCAGCAACCAAGTGGATTCATGTGGATTCATTTGACAAAACAGTGGATTCTGAAGGAGGACATTGTGCTGATCATAACGAGAGTTGTGAGAGATGGGCTGCACTTGGGGAATGCACCAAGAACCCAGAATATATGGTTGGAAGTACAGACCTCCCAGGAAGCTGTAGAAAGAGCTGCAAATCTTGTTAACTTGTTTCTTCCACTTGAATCAGTTCAAAAATACACTAGTTCTTTTTCTCTTTTTCGTTTGTTTGTCTTGTGTTTTCTCAGATGATATCATCTATCGGGTCGTGTTCTTGCTATTTTACTCAATTTTGCAAGTAACCTTGTACTATTTACTTTCTTTGTGGGTTGGGTGTATATGTAAAACATTACGAGACTCTAATTAGGTTTTGTTTCTCAGCATTTACCATCTAATACAAATTTAAAGAGTGTTTATTTAGGGAATGATATGTAAATTATGGTGCATCCATTAGCTCAGAAAGTTAAGTAAACTTGACACAAGAATGTTAGCAGATTCTTGTTAGCAAAGTAAAATTGGGCTAATTTAAGTTTTCATTCACTGTTTCATAGGATAACTTTTCATTTACACGCTTTGTATTTGATCCATCCAACAATTTATTAATCATCTTTTTAATGCTTGGTGTTAAGTGTGAACAATTTATTAGATTTAAGTAATCAAATCGTGTAAATATTTTAAGGGAAATTTTTCAAAATGTCAATATTTTGACATTTAAGAGGACTCATTAGCAACACTTTTAATATTTAGTAAAAATGTTAAAATTTTAGTTTGTTATATGTTTTATTTATGTTTTTATTTAAAGTATAATTTTTTATATAACAAATTGGAGTAATTCAAGGGGGGAGAATTTTTTTAGAAAAAGGATAAATGCTTAAAAGTCTCATCAGTTACAATTTATTAAAATACACTAATTTTCATCTCTTTCTTATTCTTTCACCGTGTTCTTAAAAACACACCTTTCACCATTATTCTAAAAAAATTCAATATCCAATTTTCTTAATTTTTGTGTTTCTAAACACTTTTATTTATCAAAATAAATATCTAATTTTCACTAATTATTTTTATGAAAATCATGAAACTAAAGATGTACCACATCTATAAAATTTTCAATATCCAAGTTTCATTAATTATTGTTATGATAATCAGAAAATCAAAAAAATTCATATCCAATTTTCACTAACTATTGTTATCAAACTTTATGATAATAATTTTATCTATTAAATTAAAATCTTTTTAATTCAGAAATTTGAACACCTATAGTTTTATCTGTTATTTGACATGCTTTTTTCACAGTGTGCTTCAGAATTTCATATCCTTGCTTAAATCGTATTCATTCCAATATGTATATCATTTGTATTTGTATTCATTCTAGTTTTCATGTTGTATTTTGTATAATGAAACTTGTATTTCTTTATTAGTTTGTAGTCATTCCAATATATATGTCAAATAAATATGTAGTTATTTAAGAAATATATTTGTATTAGTATATTTTTTTCACTGTGTATTTATTTTTCTCTTGAGAATCTTGTTTCTTTTTCTAAGTCGTATTCATTCTAATATGTGTATTATTTGTATTTGTTCTAGTTTTTATATTGTATTTTGTATAATAGTGCATAAAATATAAAATTAATATGATCCAATTCAAAATCTCATTGTATACCATTAGGACAAATACAAATTAAAATCTAAGTACAAACTACATGGTATACAAAATGATATTGAAAATACAAAATGAGCCAAATAAGAAATAAAATCTATTTTACTAATGTCATTAGTATGAATACCTATACAGTGAATTGAGTAAATAAACTGTATTTTGATTATTTAGAATTGAAAATGAATACAAAATCAAATATAAATACATACTATCTAGTATACAAAGTGATATTGAAAATACAAAATGAGCAAAATAAAGTACAAAATATGATTTACCAATGCAATTCGGATGAATACCTAATAATATTAATAAATTGTATTTTGGCTATTTAGAATTGAGAATGAATACGAAATCAAATATAAATACAAACTTGATGGTATACCATTCAGATGAATACAAAATCAAATTCAAATATAAATTATTTGGAATACAAATTGATATTGTAAATACGAAATAAGTAAAATAAAATAAAAGAAATTATTTTTGCAATTAGGATGAATACCTAAATAATGAATACATAAATAAACTGTATTTTTTGTTATTTAGAATTGAGAATGAATGGACCATTACGAACTTCAATCTGACAATTGATTCCTCAAGTTCCATGAATTCAAGAAGAGTATTTTCGGAACCCTCCATAGAACGGCGGGGGAGATCAACAACCCGATAAGAAAATCGCTCGAGACCAGAGAGTTATTGAGCAGGTCCGACTCCTAATTAAACGTAGAAGAAAAAAAATTGAATTTTATACCCCAATTTACATGAAGAATTGTCAGATGTTGAAATCGTATAAGTTGAAGAAATTTCTTCGGAGCATCAACAAAATCACCCTATGAACGTATGTATAGCTCTGTAGGTTAATCAAGTTAAGAAACATAGAGCCTCCAAAAATAAGCAACATTGTGCCTCCGCTATCATTAATTATTCTTTTACGTTGACTAACATATAGAAAAATTTAGACACAAATTTCAACAAGATGGCAGAAATAAAACAATTGATGCTTACTTCATACTTCATGATTTGGATAGGAAAAGTATATCTTCCCACTAAGCATGAAAGACGTTCCGTTCTATAATGAAGAGGTAATATATTCACGTTCAATAATGAAGAGGTAATATATTAACGTTCAATGATGAAAACAGTAGAGAGAGAGGCGGGGGGGAGAGAGATTTGAGGTGGAAACCTAGAGAGATTATTAGAATGTTGGGTTCTTTTTTTACTTTTAATAGGTAATAGAGTCAAACTAGGTAACTGATTTGAAAAATAAAAGGATAATAAATTAATTATATTAAGATGTATTATATTTGCTAAAATAATGACATAATGACATTTTCAATAATTTTTTTAAAATATAGATGTTTTAGCTAATTATGTTAGGGATTGTGACTACTTTGCTAATTTATCCATATTTTAATACGTGGATAAATAATACATAAGCTTAGCAATGCTCGTGAGAAGTCATGATACTGATCAGCTATATGAGCAAGCGTAATACCATATGTATATGTGTGTATTGTGGGAGCTGAGGCGAGCGAGAACAGGATAGAAGAGGGCGAGATTTGTCTATGTATACAAGATATAGAGCAAACTAGATTTAATTTTGATTCATATATCCCGAAATGCATGTATCCGAATGGTGACACTCCGCATCAATTATATATTAAATCTTTGTTTTACTTTTGTCTGTAGTCTCCATATATATATATATATATATATATATATATATATATATATATATATATATATATATATATATATCACAATTTTATAATTTATGTATTTATTAAGCAGATATTATATTACCAAAATGTTGGCTGGAGCAGAATGAGATTCCCATCACATCACATATATATGGAAAACAACAACTTTAACAAGTCACAAAAGAAAAGAAAATCTCACCAACGGATGTGATGTAGTGCATCTCACTTTTTTCTTAATCAGATGTTTCGAATTCAAATTTTGAATATGAAAAATTCTCTATAAGAAACTGTATTTTTTCTCGATAGAGAGCTCTATACAATATTAATTTTAACTAGTTAAACTTTAATATGAATATCAAATATCAAGCGAAAAAAGAATAAAAAATACTACCTCATATCATTCATGCATCCATTATAAAATTATAACAAAATTATAATTATCTGTTTTAAAGTGAAACATTTTAAGACAAAAAAATTTGGACGGGTTGTGTTGTCACGTTGTAATAAAGAAGTATTTAATAAATATAGAATATTAGTAGAGAAGATCAAACAGATCTTTAATTAGGCCACCGGCCTCCTTAAAAAACGACTTTTTGGAATTATATTATATTAAATTTAGTCGCTCTTTGCGCACAGTTATAAAAATTAGAAATTTTTTACTAAAAACATGATTGGGATAGAAAATTTTAAATAGTTTTATATGTATAAAAAAATATCTATAAGTGTAGTTTTATATTTTAAGTGAATACATTTAATTTCAAGCTGATTTTGAGGGCATACAAAATTCCCAACTTTTAAATCAATTATTACTAGTATACGTAAAGTCTGAAGATGCTATGAATTTCTAAATGAAATTAGTTCTTTTATTTCTTAAAGAAAAAAACGCTTTCAAGAAAATTTGTAATATATATATTTTTTAAAAATAATAAAATGAATTTCTCTAATATACTTTATCAATATTTAAGTGGAATTTTAAAAATAGTTTTGATAGATTTTCATTATACTTTATCACTTTGAAAAATATTTAGGTTCAAGTAGTTAAATATACCAAATTCCACAAAAATCAACATTCTATTAAATCGAATAACATTTTCAACTCTTATTGTTTCACTTTTGTTTTAAAAAAAAAATCGATCATTTCAACACCCATCACTTTATCTAAATGGAGAGCAAGTAATTTAAAAGAAAATAATGTTTTTTTAAGTCTTTCAATTAAATAAAAATGACAACGAACTAATAAGTTGTTGAAACAACTTCTTTATCTGTCCAAATATTTCTTCCAACAACTATAAAAGTTGTTTCACGATTGCATTCACTAGTTATTCTAACAACTAATCAGTTATTTAATAACTAAGAATAGTTGTCAAACAACTTAAGTTGTTGTTAGGGCAACTTTTTCTTAAAATAACACTTGTAGATCTCAGTTGTTGACACAAATAAATCAAATTTGGACATGTTTTGATATTAATTAGTATTTAATTAATGCTAATTTTTAAAACTTGAAGAACTCGAATGTAGCTGACAATCTCATTTGTCCCACATGCCTCTTTTGTTGATTTCTATTAGCTCTTCATGTTTGTTTTAAATTGGATGTTTTTCACAAATCTTTAAAACTCAAGAAGGTTTAAGAGTCGATACTAAAAAAACTGTGAACGTAGTCGCTATTCTGTTGCTATTTTGCTTGTTGCTAATAAAAATCAGTCGCTAATTGAGTTTAACAACAAAATTTATTGTTTAGCTACAAAATTTTTCTGTCACTAAATTCAATTAATTTTTTTTTAGTAGTGTTGACATTTGAGATTTACCAAACCAATGTTCACTTCATTGTGACATCAAAACAAGCCCAATATCACATCCATTTGTATTACTTTTCTGTCTCTAATTACTTATTTACTTTTTGTTAGTTAATCCTAATTACTTATTTATTTTGACAAATCAAGAAAGAACAAAATACTTTTTACATATTATACCCTCAATTTCTTACTTTGAAAAAGGTAAAACTTCTTGAAAATTTTAAGTTTTTAATTCATCTACTTCATAATCAATAGGGGTAAAATGATAACTCACTATATTAATAATTGTTTTCTTAATGGGTCTGTCAATTCAAAAGTGGACAAGTAACTAGGGACAGAGGGAGTGTTATCATTAAGGAACCACAATCCAGCTCCGTCTCATACTCTCTTCATTCCAATTTGTATGTCACCATTTTAAATTCACGTTCTTTAAGAAATTAGATAAATTTATTATTGTATTCTTATTTAATATTCTCTTGAATTTAAATTTTCAATATATGAAAATAAATTGCTTTATTAGAATTGACTCCTTTAATTTGTTAGGCTCCTTTTCTTAAAAAAAATCTTCAATAGTTTTTAAACTTTTGAAATCTTCATAGTTTCTCCTATAAATACATGATTATTTTTTTTGAAAAAATAAATTAAGTTGATGCTTCTTCTCTAGCATAATACTCTCATACTCATAATATATAATCTCGTTCATACTCATTTTATTCTAGAGACTCACTCTTTTGAATATTTTGAAAATTCAAATTTTCCAACAGATTTCTCAAGACTAATGGCTATGATGCCAAATAAAATTTTGGAAGGAATTTCATAATCAATGATTCTATTTGAAGATAAGTACACTTGTACCAACTTTGACTTACATTTTGACTATAGTACTTACTACTTAGGTATTTATAAGACCATTCTAAAAAAGGCCTAGTTTAGTACATATATATTTTAGGTATTTACTAGACTATCTAGAAAAGGCCTAGTTTAGTACATGTATCTTTTAGGTGTTTATTATAAGACTATCTAGAAAAGGCCTAGTGTTTAGTGTGTAGTATGGAATTTTTGGTCAAAATCATTCTTAAACTATGTCTCAAAATTAAATTATATTCTTAAAGTATTATTCTTAGCAGAAAACATATTTCAAGTACTTAAAAAAAAATATTTTTCATTCTTTTACTTGAATTTATCAGAAAACTAACAGATCCCACAGAAATTAAGTCATACATTCGTAATTACTATTCTTAGATACGTCAAAAATACTATTGTGAACTTTTTCGGAAATTGAAAAGCGTTATGTAAAATCTTTTAATTTGACAATCTTTTTCATTTATTTTTATGTAATTTGGTATTTAAAATATTATTAGTTGAAATATCTTTCTTTCTCAATTAAATATGCTAGAAGCGCGTTTGCTAGAGACTTCAGCTTCTAATAATGTACAATGAAACTCAAATGCGAGACATAATAAATATTTTGGAAAAGGGTCAAAATTGCCCTTGAACTATGTGAAATAGACCACTTATACCCTTCGTTACATTTTTGAATCAAAAACGCCTTGTTGTTATCCTAAGAAACCACATATACCCTCAAGAGTTAACACCCCCACATTTTTATTGACTTAGCAAGCCATGTGGGACTAATCCTTTCACCTAAACATTGCCAACTAGGATTCACTACAAAAGAACTAGACATTTAGCGGCGACAATAGTCGCCACAAAAGCCCAGAAAATCGTCACTAAAAGTTTTTACCATTAAATTCTAATTTTGCTTTTTTTCCTCATTGTTTTTAAAAAAACAAAAATGATACTCCCTCCATACCATTTTATGTGGCACGATTTGACCGGCACGGAGTTTAAGAAATAAATGAAGACTTTGAATTGTTTACCAAATTGTCCTTCAAAAGTGGACTCACTTTTCTCTCTCCTTATAAATATATTAGAGTACTATTTAAATTAAGTGGGACCAACAAGGGTAAAAGAGGAATTGTACCTTTAAATACTTGTCATATAAGGAAATATGACATTCTTTTTGGGACTGACCAAAAAGGAAATGGTGCCACATAAAATGGGACGGAGGGAGTATCAATTAAGTAGGAGTTTGAAGACACTGCATGTTTTTTTTATGTCATATGTAAATGTACAAAATGTACAATGATGCATTATATAAAAGGAGATGTGAATCGAGAAGTAATTTTCATGATTTTTCATAATAATATTGGATATTTTTAATATTGATATTGCAAGTTTTTAATTTTAGAAAATTAGGTTGCTATCGAAAATTAATTGTCATATTTTTTTTGTTGAAAAAATAGGTTTTATTAGCGAATAGTTGTTGGAGCCTTAATCGCCACTAAAAATCACTCATAACTGGCAATATTTTGAAATTTTGTGGAGACTTTTTCGCCACTAAAGGTCAAGTTCTTTGTAGTGAATCTTAGTTGACAACGCTTAGGTGGAGGGATTAGTCCCATGTGGCTTGCCACGTCACTAAAAATTGGAGTGTTAACTCTTGAGGGTATTTGTGGTCTCCTAGGATAACGACGGGTGTATTTTTAATCCCAAAATGTAATAGAGGGTATAAGTGGTCTATTTTGCATAGTTCAGGGGCAATTTTGACCATTTTCTGTAAATATTTTAATCACTTCAATATCAAATTGACCCCAAAACTTATTGATCTGAATACTATTTGGCTTTGAAAAAGTGAAAAATTATTAAGCTCCAACTTTTTTCCATTTTTAATGAGAAAAAATGCAGGTCATGTATCCTTACACCTTTCAAACATTTTTTGTTTTAGTAAGCAATGACATCTAAGATTTTTAATATTTTTTTGAGGAACTTCTTAGAGCATGTAATTAAAAAAAATCCATTAGTAAATGAGAAAAAAAGCAGATCATGTATCCTCACACCTTCCAATCATTTTTTGTATCAGTAAGCAATGATGTCTGACATTTTTAATAATTTTTTCAGGAACTTCTAAAAGCAGGTAATTAAATTACACAGGAAAACTTTTGTTGATAGTCACGTGAACTGCTCATGTTTTTGTAGGATTCTTCAGTTCTTTGACGATAGCTAACACAACGATGAAAATTATTCACTTTTAAATATTGAAGGATGTTTTTTTACTAAAAATGACACTTTGAGAATGTAGATTAAGTTTGAGCTATAGTTTAAGGATGTTTTAATTTTACACCCGGTGTCAGACACCCATATCATAATCTAACTAGTCTAGATTCATACCTCGTAGGGCCGCATGGGCGGATTGGAGCACTCCCTACCAAAGTTGTTTCTATATCAAGGATTCGAACTGAAAGCTTCTAATCAAGAGAGAATCGGTCTCATCCACTGCACCACATCCTAATTTAGTACATATATCATCATTTAACATTTATTCATTCTTCAAAATCTCAAATACATGTTATTCCGCCATACTCATTACTTACATCAGTATCACATGAACTAATTAACTAAATTCATGTATCACACAAATGATTTTTTTTTCCTTTTCCAAAATAAAGTTCACATTTCCACATGGTGCAAACTTTTGGCATATAAAAGTATCCAACATTAAAAAAGACTTGCTTGTTTAGAAAAATACAATCAACGAACTGAAGTTTTACCCTGAAAAATTGAAGTAGCATAGCTTATAGTAAAAAATTTCTTTAATTTTTTTTTCAGTTGTTATAAAGAAATAATAGAACCAAGAACAAGAGTGTCAAAGTCCAATTTTCGTTCATAGGAAGAAGATGAATTACTCCCTCCGTCCACTTTTAAAGTTATGTTACATTTTTTAAATTTAATTTGACTAGTTTTTAAAATGAAATTAGATCAATTCGATATTTTAAAACAACAAATTTAAATATTCAAAAACTATACGAAAAATATAATAAATTACAATTTTTTTACATATCAATACAATAAGAAATATATCGTAAAATATTAAATAAATTTTATATCATTTAATTCTAAAAAAAATGACAATTACAATAAAATCTCTATAAATTAATATAGGTGGGACCATGAAATTTTTTTATTTTATAGAGATATTATTTAATCGATAAATTAATATTTATTAATTTAAATAATAGTTTGAGATTCGATGAAGGTTAATTTTTATTATCTCAAAATCATTGTATCTTACTAATTTATGTATCATATTTATCGATTTCACATAAAAAAAATGTATCATACATAAAGTACAACGAATACATCAAAATTATTGTATCTTATTAATTTCAATATTGTGATAATAAGAGCTTTCAAGATGTATTATCGAACATAATTTATCGTAGGATATTAGAAGGCTCTGGAGTGGGACAAAATGATCCAACAAAGATCAATGTTTTGGATGCTATCAATTATGCAATTTCGATTTGAACAACAAATGTTCAGCAAGAGACAATAGCAAATTGTTTTTGATACTGTAAAAGTCGTTTGGGAGATGCAATCTCAGAGAATCTAAATGAACCTACTTGTGAAAACGTCATTCATGAACTTGAGGTCATGATTAATGATCTCGATTACCATAGTAAAATGGATTTCAATAACATGTTGGATTATCTGAGTGAAACTGATACTTGTTCAGATAGACTTGTGCAAAAATCGGATCAAACCATTAACCCGAACCGATTTCGGTTTATTGGGCTAACGGGTCGGGATATTGGGTAATTGGTTCGGGGCTCGATTCAGAGGTCTAGAGTTTAGAAGAAATTGTGGATATCATCGAAAAAAGTAATGTTGATGATGATATTGTACCTTTGGAACTAGATACGCGTAAGGAAACAGTTATTGTATTTAGAATTCTTTACAATTTTATGGTACAATTCAAAAAGACAACACCAGAGCTCTTGAATGCAATAAAAAAAATTAGAGATGAACTTCAACTATATCTAAATTTTAAGAAAAATCATATCACAAAATAATTATATTTCACTAAATTGTCTTAGATATATTTGTACTTTAAAGAATTATTAATTTATGATATTAATGGGACTATATATTTATATAGGGGTCTTCTGAAAATATTTTATTTTATTATCCTATCGAAATTGATCATTTTTCCATTGGCCCAAATTGGAATCGAAGAAAAATATTATTTTAGAGAAATTATTAATTTATCAAAAATTATTTTATAGAGGTTTTACCGTAAAATGAACGACAAAAGAATTTATTATTTCATCATCTGTCAAAATATTCCATTTTGATAGTGGACAGAGCGACTTGTCGAATTGGAATTCATCACCAACAATAGAATATAAAATAAAATAAGGGATACATAGTTATCTTTTTTAAAAAAGAAAAGATAATCACAAATATTATATATGTGCATTTTACCAAAAGAAGAAAAATTCTAATTAATTCCATTCAGCCTTTGCAAACTATAAATATATTCTTTAGGAAAAGATATGCTGCACAGATTCATTGCATTTGATATTTCATAATGGAAACAGATAGCAAAAGATTAGATAACAAGATTCTCTAATTCTTTTTTTTTAATATTATTTGGCTCTCAAATTTACCATCTCTATACATCACAAAAATATAGCCAATCAGTAAAATCTCACTAAATAAAATTTGAACATAATAAAGTGTACTATCATTTAGTTTTTCAAAATTATTTATGCTACATGGCCTCTTATTAAAGTTTACATTACATCACTAAAATAAAATCGGCTCAATATTTAATAAAAATCAAAATAAAAAGATGACACATTAAATAAGCCCCCTTTAAGAAACATATTTTTAAAGTTGTTTTTTCACAAGTTAGAAAAATTATTGTTTTCATAAAAGTAATTTTTAAAAAAAAACACTTTTAAGAAATATATATTTAAAAATAATTATAAAAACATTTGACCAAATAGTTGTTTAGAATTATTTTTTAAATTTATTGGTCAACATAAATTGCTTCTCATTAAAATTGTTTTTTTTTTTTAGAAAAAAAAAATTTAAAAATTTAACCAAACAAACTATTAATTAGATATAACGTGATTGATTTTAGAGCCGTTTAGATTGAGTTTTGCCCTTTGACTTTTTTGATAAGCTTATAAAAATGGATATTCTACTTTGACTTATTTTATAACTTTTTAACCTAAAAGGAGTGAAACACATTTTAATTTTTTCAAACACCTTAAAAATTTTATAAATGTTTTAACAGCAAAAAGCATCTAAAGATAAGCTAATTCAAACACCCCATATTATTTTGACTAATTTTTATCATTTTAATTAACTTGAAATCAAATTTGAAAAAAACTTATTCGTATCGGGTGTTTACACTAAACTAATGCAATTTTTATTATTATGTGATTTAATTAAGTAAAATGACTATAAATTTAAACACATAACATGCACGTATTGACTTGATATAAACATCTAATACGGATAAATTTTAGCCATCAAATTTCTATACACACTCTTTTAATTGACAAAAATTTCTTAAATATACAGTTATTACCAAAAATATATCCCCAGAACTTATATTACAAATCTTTGACCCGAAGTATAATTCGGTATACAACAATATACAAAACTTTCATATATATATATATATATATATACACACACAAATTTGATATAAAATAATATACATCCAATATATAATATTATACAAAATTATGAAAGGTATTTATACACCCATATACAATAATATGCTCTATTATATAAAAGCAAATTTCATCTTCTTTCTTGAATCCAAACATCGTATTCATCCAAAAACACTTCAAAACTATAGCAAATTATTAAAGAAAAATTGTATTTAATCTCCTCAATAGGTAAGTCGATCTTTTACAACAATACCACTCAAAATAAAGCATATTTCCAGAAATTTGAAGCTTTGAAATGATTGCCTCTAAATTCCACAAAATATAAACGATATTTCACTATAGCTTCAATTACGAAAATAAAATAATGACATAATATATAAAATTCTTCAAAATCATGGCCCATTATCAATCACTCAATTATATATACATATTG
Source organism: Solanum sitiens (assembly GCA_016801875.1). Lineage (NCBI taxonomy): Eukaryota > Viridiplantae > Streptophyta > Magnoliopsida > Solanales > Solanaceae > Solanum > Solanum sitiens. Next base: position 1,214,224 of record JABWTJ010000225.1, read on the forward strand.
ACTTATTCATAACAAAAGTAGTTAATTACCATCACCATTGTTGCAATAACCACTTTCATCAGAAAAAAATAATGCCTATTATCTTGGATCAATTGTGTTTACAAACAATCATTTTTTTTTTAAATTTATCAAACTATCAAAATAATATTTTAACTTAAAAATATTTAAAATAAGCTAATTCAAATAAATTAGAAATGCTTGAATAGATTGAGCGGATAATTATGCTTCATATATTAAATTTTAAATATACGAATACGCTAATCAACCAATAAGCTATCAATTGACTTGATATCAAATTAGTGATTAATGGTTGATAATTGGATAATGTATTGTCTCAGTAATTTCACGCATCCTTCATTAACTTTCACTCACAAATCAATTGATTTTTAATCAAACAAACTATTATTTTTTTTAGCTCTATTGAAATTGGTAATTAAGTGATTGTAAATCATATTAAAAATATATATGAAAGTCTAAATTTTGTAGGTACATGCATATAAACATTTATTTCACAAATCTACTTATAGTAAAAAAGTTAGTATGATAATTATTAATGAGTTAACGATTTATCTAATAAACAAATCAAACAGTCCACCTCCATATCTATAAAATTTTAATTTATTTATCAATTATTTATTCGATAATCTAATACAATAAATCAATTTTGCAATTGACTTATACTCTCCAATCCTTTTTTATTTGTTCAGTTTTAAATTGACACACTTATTAAGAAAATAATTAATGATATAGTAAGTTTATCATTTTTATCCTTATTAATTATTAAATGGATGAAAAATTCTATATTTTAAAAGTAATTAGTCATTTAATTGAGGATATAACAGATAAAAAAAAATTGTTCTTTTTTGAATTTGTTAAATAAACAAATAATTAAGAATAATTATAGAAAAAAGTGAACAAGTAATTAGGGACGAACGGATATTACATTTGTGTCAATAGTTCCTCAAAATAGTAAAGTAAAAAATGACTCTTTTAAGGCATAAAAAAGGGAATAGTAATAATTGGTGGAGACATAAAATACAACTATAGTGGTGGGGGGACAAGTGGAAATGGTGGGGACTCCTATTCTTGTATTACAGTAAGGAATAAAATTGGTAATCCAAAGCAACAAAGCTCAGCTAAAAAGGTAACAATTTTAGACATCCATTTCTGTACCTTTGATTGTTACCCCCACAACCCCTTCTCCCCAATACAGGTTTTTTTTTTTTTTTTAGATTCTTCTTCTTTGCAGCACTCTGTTTCTGGGGTGTTAATTTCCCCATTTATATCCCCTTCAGATCTGTCCAAGAAACTCTGAAATCTTTTTAACAAGTTCTCTATTTCTTGCAGTTTAGAGTGAGGATATAATCAAGATTCAAGAAAATGGAAGTGGGTCAATTGCAGAGGAGCTTTGTTGAATACATGGCCTCTTTGTTTCGTGAGGTTAGTGAAAAAGGAGAATTCTTTATGTGGGGTTTTTGCAAGTTTTTTTTTTTTTTTGTTGTTTATGATCTTTTGATTCTTGGGTGGTTGTGTTTTGCTAATTTTTGTTATATTGATTTGTTGTTTTGACTCAAAATGAATTCTTGGAACCCCTTCTGCTTTTGACTTGTATTTTGCTGAAGTGTTTTGGGCCTGGGGTTCTTGGTGTTTTGTTTCTGTTGTTCTTGATCTTTCTGCTTTAGAGTTGATGTATTTTACTGTTTTGATTCAAAAGGGATTCTTGGATGCTCAGTTTAATCAGCTTCAGCAACTGCAAGATGATAGTAACCCTGATTTTGTAGTTGAAGTTGTGTCTCTTTTCTTTGAAGATTCAGAAAGACTTCTCAATGATCTCACCATGGCTTTGTGAGTATTGACCCCCTTTTTGCTTTCTTTGATCATCCATGGTAACCTATTCTCTCTTTTCATTTTCTTTAGTTTGATGTTGTTGTGTATTTTCTCAGAGATCAGCCCAATGTGGACTTTAAGCAGGTTGATGCTCATGTTCATCAGCTCAAAGGTAGCAGTTCCAGGTACAGTAAGACCTTAAAGCTTTCTTCGAATTTGTGCAAAATTTATAATTTTTAAAGGTTGATTCTGCTGACATGATCTTTAGATATTTACTCTTCTGAGGTGAAGTTTTTTGTGTTTATGACCGAGTGAACAGTGTTGGTGCTCAGAGAGTGAAGAATTGCTGTGTACCTTTCCGCAACTGCTGCGAAGAACAGAACACTGAAGCGTAAGTTTCATTGATTTCTGGTTCTTTTCCTATGCACGGCTTATATTGTTAGAAGTCTCTTGAGAAGTTGAAAGTTTAAGATCATAAAATTGGTGGGTAATTTTGCTTAGAATAACATTGAATTTCTCTGGAGGTTGTTTTCTAGGTAATTCTGATAAGATGAGCCAATCCAATAAGTACAGTCATATCGATTATTCATACAATGGTGTCCTACTGATTAATTTCGACCAAACTATGTTAATCTCTTGCTTTGCCTGGTGTATAATGTGTCCACCGAAATTGAGTATGCCTGTGTTTCCAGTTTAAGGCTATATCGAGTAGTGTATACCGGTGTGTCAATTGAATGTTATGACATGTTTAAGTTCACAAGTTTCAAAAGTCCTATAGCCAAAAATGTTATGACATGTTTAAGACTACAAGTTGCAAAAAAATTCCTTTCCTTCTGAAACTTCGTGCACATAAATTGAAACGGAGGGAGTAGTCAATAAGAAATACTATAGGTTTTCATAGTGTACCTTAAATCATGAACTGTCTTGTGTCATTCGGGATGCAAGTTATTTACATGATTTGATTCGTATCTTCTGGTTGATCGGATCTTTTAGGTGCTTGAGATGCTTGCAACAAATAAAACAGGAGTACTTGCTTGTGAAGAGCAAGCTTCAAACTTTATTCGAGGTAAGGATGATTCTTATATCCCATTACTGGTTGGCTTCTTCCATTAGCAAGTAGGAAGCTCACCTCTTGATTACAATACGGAAAATTTGCATTTAAGCTACTAAAAATTTCATAGATACCTAAGTAACTCACCTTCTTCTCGACAACCAGTTGGAGCAGCAGATTGTAGCAGCTGGAGGAGCAATTCCCATGGTGCAATAACTCAATGCTTACGGGATTAGCCCTAGCTTACTGAATTCCGTTTGCAGAGAAGAGTTTTCTTTTAGTGATTTCCTTGTGGATTCACATTATCAACTTTAGCCATCAGATTCTCTAGGTGGTCTATGCTTGCTGTAAATTATTGATGAAACAGTGCTACGTTTTATCAACTGATACTTATCTCGCTGTTTTTAAATGAAGAAAAAAAGGAACCTTGCTATCTGTTCTATGACCTTGAGTTCTACTGATATTTGGCTTCTTTTTAGCGTTCATTATACGATGAAACGCTGTTTAGAACAGATGTTGAGGTCTCATTCTTTTCCGATTTTCGAAAATGAAAAGTTTCATTTGCAAATCCCCACTGTTACTTGTGGAGTATGATGAATGTATTGCCAAATTGCATAAGCATTAGAAGAACATACTAATTTCTTTCTATATCTATACTAATAGAAAGAAAAAACTAAGAATTATGTTGCAGACAGAATATGTGTGAGAGGAACTATAGAATATATGTAGCAGTAGAGGGAATAAATTTGTTGTTCATCCAGCTCAATAAGACTTTTGGTCAACTTCTTTCAAATTGTTTTGAATATTCTTATTTTGTTAAAAATATATTATACCAAAATTTATTTTTTACACATTATTTGTAGAAACTAATCTAAGGTATACTCTATGTAAATGTCAAAAATCTAGAATTTGAAATCACAACACTACACTATATTTAAACTCAACATATGAGACATATACTTCATACTAACTAAATTAACTTAATATATTATTGTTTCTATCATATATTATTATAAGTAGGAAGCTTCTAACTTAAAAATTGAATTACCATTTTGTCCTTATTTTATTCTTAAATTAAATTAAATATTAATATATAATTAATTTAATATTAAATAATCAAACTTAAGTACATGTATTTAGACACAATGGTTCAAATTCTAATAATTTAAATACTAAATAATAATTATATTATATCATACTAACTAAATACAAAAAATAAGGTGTAAAGTCAAACTTTGAAAGACAAATATATTTCATAGAAAATTGTTAGAAATTATTTCATAGAAAATTGTTAGGAATTACTTTTTTTAATAAAAATTCTCTATTCTTTCCCTGTATTTAATATGGTTAAATGGATTAAATTTGTTATCCTTTTTCCATAATTAGTATAATTAAATGTATTGAATTATTAGTAAAAACTATCAGCCTTTGCTCTCCCCCATGTCTAAGATCAATAACTTTTGAAAATTAACTTAAAGAACTCTTCACCTTTTCATCTTATCCTATAAATCTTTAGCTATATATATGTATCACGAAAAATTAATTTTTCTTTACCACTTGCTTCTTGTTGATGTGAATCATTAGACAATTTTCATGTACCTTTTTTTGTTTTAAATATTAATATTTGTTTGATCCTAATTAGAATGATATTTTGTATCATAGTTTTATCTTTACCATTTTAGATGATTTTTTTTTGTTACGGCCTACAGGAGAAGGTATCATCAAGAACCCTACTCCTTATGTATTTCTTTTTACTTTAAATATTGTTATAATTAAAGTCTTAAGAAGGATATGAATATTGTATTTGTCTTATCTGTTTAATATTTTTGTATTCTTACCGATTTATACTTCTTTAATTTAATCTTCTATGAAATTATGAATGTTATAAGTCTATTTTTATTAGTGCTAAAATTACTAATTTATGACCTTTATATTCTTAAAAATGTACTTTCATTTTAATTTTTTTTTATCCTTTTCTTACTGATATAGTTTATTTAAGTAGATACATATTTGTGTACTTACTATATGGAGCGTAATACGAGATTATTAAGGATAAATCATATAGAATATTCATATTATTAGATGCTATAGTAATTTATTATTTTTATATATTTTTCTTGCTTGATGGTCAATGTAATATTCGATTATTATGAATTTTATTTAATGAACAAAATATAAATTAATAAAATTGATATTTTTAAGTTCAACATTTCCTAGGATAAACGTGCAACGCACGTTCCAAAAACTAGTTTGTTAAAAAAGATAAAGAGACAACCTGATCAATGTTTATGATTGTTCAAATAAAACTTTCAGGGGTGCAAAGGAAATCAAAATGATTGAAACTTTAGGTAAGAAACAGATATTTAACCTACGAATGAAATTTTAATGTATTATTTAAATTCAATTTACTAAATAAATTCTAAAAACATGTCTAGACCATTCCAATTAAATAATCTTTAAAATCAAAATTCAATTAAATCTTTACTATATTTATAGTGGATTTCGAAGCCTAAAGGACAAAAAAATTGATATAAATTTCAAAAGGGCATATCAAAAAAAATTAACCAAAGGGGCTAAATCGCAAATTAGATAGGAATTTTGTTTTTAGTCCGTTACTCCGTTAAACAATTAAAATCGCTGACCTACCAGCGATTTTATTCAAAAAAAATTCCATTTTTTAAAAGAAAATCGCTGTCCGTGCAGCGCTTTTGGGGATTTTTTTTTTTTTTTAAAAAAAAACAATAACGATTTTCTTTTTAAAAATAGAATTCTTTTAGGAAAAATCGTTGGTTGGTCAGTAATTTTGATAGTTTAACAGAATAACGGCGTCAAAACAAAATCGCTACTCAACTAGCGATTTTGCCCTTTTGGTTAAAAAAAAATCAATAATCCCTTTTGAAACTTTCGTCAATTTTTTCCACTTTTTAGACTCCGTACTCATTTATAGTGTCCTATCAATACTACAAAGTGGGTTTTTCACACCAATAATATATTTGATTTTCTTTAAAGCCAAAAAGTTCATGTGCTAATTCCCCACATACATGACGATTATAGAGCAATATGAATTGGATCAGGATAAGCCGTTTAACAGTTAAAGAAAATAGGAAATGATCTGGTCGGTATAGTTTGTCAACATATATCAATTAGTTAGAGAAGAGATGACAATAACTTCATTACTTATATGACAAATTTTGTTTTTTTTTGACTGGACACCAAAAATTTAAAAATATAAACATGAAATTTAAATGAAGTCTTAACAAAGAAGCAGAGTTAGTTTATTTCTTTTTATTTCTTTTCAATTTATCAAATTCACAACTTTCCTTGTTTTATCTAGACACTAAAAAAGAAATATAAACAACAAACTTATATCGAGTATGAACAAAGAAGCAACGTTAATAACGAAATTTAAATAAGTTGCTTCAACGTTAATATTTTCTAGATAACTGATGATTTTTGATTCATTTTTTTTATTGGATTAATGTAAATATATCAAACTTTTCTATTCTAGGTTCTTCATTTATTGTTCAATGTTTGATTTTTCTGTTCTTCTCAAATTGATATTGCTAAGGGGTGTACATGATCGGGTGGTTCGGGTTTTTCAAGTATCAAATCAAACCATTTGTGTAAAAATTTTAAATTTATAAATCAAACCAATAGAATTCGGATTTTTTTGGGTTTTTCAACCTCGGATTGGTTCGGGTTTTTCAAATATTAAACCAAACCATTGTGTTGGATTTTTAAATTTATAAATCAAACAAAACTAATAAACTTCGGGGTGTTCCAAATTTTTGGATTTTTTCGATAAAGTTTGCATACAAACATATAATTAACTTGTGCTCCAAATGTTTTTCTTTAGTCCAACCAAAATACAATTATCTAAGGTGAAATAACACTAAATAGGAGATGAGTATCGATGACACAAAATATTCAATAAGAAATAATAATGAAATCATCATATAAAATAAATATTGTAAAGTCATAAAGAAAATAATCATAATTTAAAAGTACTAAATCATGCTAAAATAAGTTTAATAAGTATTAGTTACATTACTAAATATTTAAGAAAAATTAAAATAAATTATGTATTTTAATTGTCTAAACCAATGTAAAACTAAAGAACAAATATTTAATATTATTGTTATTCTTAGTGTTGAATTGATTTATTTTTTTTGCATTAGTATTAATTTGATTTTGATTTAAGTTTTATTATAATTATCAACATCTATGAACTATATTCCGAATTTTAAGTTTTGAACTTGAAATAATATATTAAAAGATAAAAATTATGAAATAGTATAAGAAATATTTTAAAATAATATCAAAGTAAATATTTTATTATATAAAATAAAATTTTAAAATTACATATATAATGTCGTGTTAGTTTGGTCTCGGGTTGAATTTTTTTAGTTAAAACCAAACCAACCCAAATACAGTCGTGCTTTTTTTTTTCAATACCAAACCAAGTAAAACGAAATCACTAGTCGGATTTTTTTTCCAGTTTGACTCGATTTGCAGTTTAGTTCAGTTTTCGATTCGGTTTTACACACACCTAAATACATCCAATTGTATTTGCGTATCAGAAAAACCATACACTTATTATCAATTGTATCTTCTTCAATGATACAACCAATTATATCCATATATCATAAAAAAAAATTGTATCTGTGTATCAGAAATACTAATATAACTATACTTCAACTGTGAGAGAATGGGTGTAATTCAACTCAAACGAAGAGAGAGGGTCGTTTGGCTTATCAAACAATAAATGTATTGAAAAACCCCTCGGATATAACTGTTTTCAGAAAAAAAAATGTATTTTGTATATTTATTAGAGGTGATACAATATTCAGATATTGTATTAATGTTTTTTCCATGTGTATCAAAAAAGTTGATACAAATTGTATTTGTGTATTTAGTTTAAGAGTACTACATATGTATTTGGGGTGATACAATGTGTATATGTGTATTTATAATAGGGAAACTTACATAAATATATTATAAATAAAAAATATTTATTATTTATAGCAATTATATTTTTTCACTTTTAATACATTTATAATACATTTTTAATTCATATTACAAAAAACAATTTATTATTCACATATAACACAGGTTTTATTGATGGATAATGCATTTATCACACATTTAATACACTTACCATATAATGTGTTAACTTCTTACCAAACAAGCATAATATATTTTTAAAAATAGTTATAATATATATATATTGCATACTTAATTCACTTTTAATACATATTGCAGATTTAACATAGTATTACTATAAATGATAATAAATAAAAAGTATTGCTAAAATCAGTAATTATTTATTAAAAGACATTCATCCAAGTAATTTTTCCTTTATAGGGGTTTTGTTTCAAAGCTAATATATGCATCTGATGAAAGAGTTGAGCGATATTTGGGAAAGAAGGAATGTATATATGTGTATATGTATCACAGATTCAATTAAAGTACAATTTGTATTTAAGATACAACATGATTACCTCTCTCTTCTATCTCTCTTGATCTCACTCACTTCTCTCCTCTTTTATCTCTCGATTTTGCTCACCTCTCTCTTGATCTCGCTTGCCTCTCCCTTCTTTAAAACTATTGCTATGAATTCTTATTAAGCAAATTATAACTATTATTCATAATTATAATTCAAACAATAGCTATTTATGAAAATTATTCTTTTAAACTAAGCATTTTGCATTGCAACTGGAATCAATTGTACAAGAAACAAATACTATCAACAACATACGAAAATAAATAGTTTCCCATTTCCTCTTCTGCTCATAATGTTTATGGTAAGCTGACTACTTCATATCACTTAGTCTATTTGCAAAAATATTGTAATAACCTAAATGATCCACATTCTCTAATACTTTCACTGATTTGCCTTGTTTTTCGTCGATAATTATCTGTCCATCTACAGATTCATATCCAGTCGCAGTGACTTCAATTTTCTTGACATCAAAGGTTGATTTCAGTACAGAATCACCAGCCAAAATTACTGCTCCGAGTATTTCTCCAACAAATATATCCTGAAATGTTGCACGTTAGATGCTATACGAAGAAAGACTCAAGGAAAAATTAAGAGGGGATTATATACCATATGCTTGTATCTAGGATGCGTCTTTTGCAGATGCTGTAACGTTGACAGTAAACGCTTCACAAAAATAACTCCAGGTGTCTTCTTAGTTAGCTGAAGTGTTTTAAGAATCTTAGGAAATGCACTGAATTTCCGTTGTATGCCAAGTGGAATAAGAGTGATATTGAGGTCTGAACTCAAAACTGTCTTCGCTGCTAGAGGATCAAGAAACATATTCAGTTCCGCAAATTTATTTGAGGGAACATTGAATACATTTCCCTTATCAGTGTTGTCATGATTGATGTGCCCTCCGACAACTACTATATCCTGCATCATAATTCAAAAGAAAAGAGTTTTGTCACTTACGAATGTCTATTATAGATATCTCAAACAACATTTGTTGTAGTTGATTTTCTCTCGTATGATCATAAGGATAGAAGGAACACTTGCCTGGATGGCGTTGGTCATATTTTTGCCAGCGAGAACAATCTTTGCTATGTTGGTCAATGGGCCGTTGGTTAAAATGGTAACCTTGGATCCTGGATCAAGCGATTTCACCACCGACTCCCATACTTCTAGTGCCAGAGGTTGTCCGAGTTTAGGATGATCAGTGTCCCAAGGAGCTCCAAATTTCACAAAATTTTCCATTGTATATCTGAAATTATTGACATCAAGCTGGTATATCAGCAGAAAAGTACAGTACAAACATGAACCTGAGGGAACTAAATATTTTAGACACATAACATGGAAGGCCAATGCTTCCACTATAGGCATATTAAGAGTAGACAATGTACCTGCGAGGACTACGAGGCAAAGAACGAGATAAACCATAGAGAGTATCTGAGTCGATAAATCCACCGCTGCCTTGTGGGATAACCTTGTTGTACTTGCAGTCACCAACTGCAGAGAAAACAGGATCAGACTGGTTCATTGCAAACATATCTCCAAGGCCCACGGGGATGTCATCACGACCCATTATATGAAGCAAATCATAGACTGAATCAATTGTTGCAGCATTTGCCCAGCCAGTTGGGCTCACAATTATAGCCTGAACAGTAGAAGAGATTGCATAAAGATAAGCATTGCTTCCTAAACTTAGTCCTAAACTGAGGAACACTTAACATCCCCACATGCTTAAAACTTCTGGTGTGTGGACAATATAATATGAGGTCCAACATAGAGTAAACCACGAGTATGAGTATGACTTCAATACCATGTTAAGAATATGGATTGGTACTAACTCAAACCGTAGGTGTTAAACATGGATCGAGCTATTATAGTGAAGACAAGGGAAGGGAATCATACCTTGAGATTGATTTCTTCAACTGGTAACTTAAGGAGATATACGAGAGCTATAAAATCTCCAGCACTCATATCCATATCAAACACAACATTCTTCCCGAGATGCTTGCCCCTGAAATCTGGTTTGCGGAGTTCTCCTTTGTAATGGGGAAATTGTGTAGAAAAATTGAACAATCCTGAATTTTCTCTTCGGTTTAAAACCTGAAACCATGAAGAAATGTAGAAATAAGTTGTTTCCTAATTTAGAATCTGTAAATACAACCAATTTAAACTGAGTAATTAACTTACATCTAGGAAGCTAACGAAAAACTCTCTGTCTAGTGCACTTTTAGGATTTTGATTAGGTTTTGCTCTTACAGCAACACGAACAGGCACTCCACTTGGCCCAACAACTTCTTTTGTATAACCATCCTGATAAACGGCATCAGCTCAGAACACATACAGAAATACAGTAATCGAACAAATAATGGATCACGAATCATAGCTCGTGTTTTGGCAAGTTACCAAAGAAATGACAACGTTTTACTAAAAACATAAACTACAATCTTCACCTGGCATTTGCCCTTCCCATTCTTGACTACACAAAATGGATCACGAAGTATCGTCTGAACATGACCACTGTGAACTCCATTTCTTTCCAAGTTAAACTTGGGAATTTTACGTCCATCAAAAAATGGATTTGATCCATCGGATATCCCGTATGGCATATTTGAAGTAACAACAGTAATATTGATATACTCCATTTCTGCAAATTCATTTTCTCCTTGGTAGTTGTGTTGTTTCCTCATGATTGAAGCAGCTATTCCAGACATAAATGAGTCCCACATAAAGAAACTCTGCATCCAGCAACATTATCATCGCTTAATTACATTCAAGATGATGTTTTCATATCAAACAGTATAGTCCAATATGTACCGTATAGAATTGTTCACCGAACCAAGTATCACGAACAATCTTCAGGGACTTGAAACAGTACTGTGCCTCGTAGGTATGCTGATTCTTTTCAAAGGTCTCGAAAAACTCTTTGGTAATGGGAATGGTGTTTGTGGCATCCAATGGGACAAGAGTAACTGGAATACCAGAATGAATCACCTACATAATAAGGAAAATGATCATTAAGATTAGTTACAAGCCTTCAACGCATGACTAGAAGTCACGTCTCGAGAAGAGTGTGCAGAAAAAATGCCTATTGATTTTTGTAATACCTGATAAGCAGCAAAAGGATCCATAAACATATTGAATTCTGCATAAGGGTTGCTTGTGTAAACTGTGAATAAATTGCCAGGGTCACCACACTGTCTAGGTTGGCATGAAGAAGTCGAGTTTTTTGTGCACCACCCTATACCACCTCCCATTATGTAAATATGCTCAACATTTTTCTTTAAATGTGGGTTGCTTAGCAAAAATAGTGCAAAGTTTGTATGTGATCCAAGGAGGAAAACTACGGTTGGCCCTGAAGAAATTGTGTTAATCATTACTTGCTGAGCAGTTGGCTGTCGAAGAGGAGAATATTGTCTCTTGCCCTGTATACACAAGTTATGCACACTGTATGGGGCGAAATCGGATCTAGTGATTAGAGTGAATTGATATATATGATGTTAAGACAAGAAGAATGGTACCTGTGGAAGGAAGATCTTTCGGAATCCATAATTTGAGTCGATATCCAAGCGTCCTCCATGACCGACAGGTACAGTTTGTCTATATCTACAATATCCATCAGTACCATCTCCCTAACAAAAGGGCAAGCATGGAGATGTATAACTAAACGACATTTTGACATTAAAAATAAATGCTTGATTTCAACATGCAGAATAGTGTCAAAAGTTAGTTTAAATGCAAAAATTCTGTTCACCTGATCAATGATAGGGAGATATCCACCAACATCTGGCATAATGGTACCATTGGGAAGTATTCCACCTTCACCTCCCACGCCAACAGCAATATCGTCACGCCCCATCATGTAAAGCATATCATACACATGATTTACAGCATGCCCTGCATTAGCCCATCCATTTGTGCTAATAGTTATTGCCAGCACCAAAAGGTTTTATCATAACATGTCAAAAGGATCTTTGCGCTGGCTCAACTCAACTGATATCAAAGCCAGATGATTCGGCAGGACGAGTATGGAATAATCTAGTGTGTCATTTGGATAAGTATCTTGTAGAAATATCTAGATATTCTAGAGTAGAAGATAATGTTACTAGTTTTCTTGTAGATGTTCTAGGGGAATTAGATATTTGTAGAGAATCATAAAATAGTGTAGATTTTGTAGTATCTAGAACCATCCATATAAATAGGGGATGATATTGTGCATTTGCAATTAACCCAAGAACAACCAAAACCAAAGACAATTAAAGAGTCTTTTTCCATTACAAAGTTCTTTCCAAATTGTTTGTTTAATTTTCTAGCTTCCTCTTCTTCTTTAGTTGAATCTTCCGATCTTAGTTAACGATTTTGGGCTAGCAGAAGGTTTCTCGATTATACTTTTCTGCTATTATTCTTTGCATGGTATTAGAGCCATAGTCGTTGATTGGCGTCTGCATTTTATTTCAAGATCGTGTTAGTGGTTGATTCAACTGATTTCTCTATTGGATTTTGGCGCTTGTGTAAATGGTCTGGGGATGGAGTTGTTGAATCATTCCAATTACAAGGTATGAAAAACATGTATGGAGTTACCTTGTAGGCAAGGATTTGTGGGATGTTGTAAATGAGAGTTACACAAGTCCTCCCGATGACGGACCGGAAAATTATAGCACATACAAAAAGTGGAAGCAAATTAATGTGAATGTGGAGTTCATTCTTAAGAGGACAATCTCCTCCAGTTTATTCGATCATCCTATAAAGTGTAAATCAACTCATGAAATATGGAGGACCCTTGATCGTTTGTTCAACAAGAAAAATGAAGCTCGACTGCAGATATTGAAGAATGAATTGGCTAGCACGACTCAGTGTAATCATTCTATCACAGAGTATTTTTTGAAGATTAAGAACTTATGTTCAAAGATATCTTTGTTGAATCCGGAAGAGATCACCTCTGAAGCACGAATGAAAAGAGTTTTCCTACGTGATTTAAAACCTGAATATATTCCATTTGTGACGTTGATTCAAGATGGGCTCAACAACCATCCTTGGAGGAGTTTAAAAATTTGTTCCCGTCACAAGAATTACTAGCCAAGTAATTGGCTAGTGTATTTGTCAAAGAAGGAGGAAAAATGTTCTTGTAGCCAACATGAGAAACTTTAAAGAAAAAGTAAGAGGTAAGCCACACTCTCAATCCTCAGATGGTTGTGGTTTAAGATCGCTTGGAAAGAAGGAAGTGTCTTCTGACTATTATGGTAAGAAGCTTATCATACGCTATCGAAGTAAAGACATATTAAAAGATATTGTCGAGCCAAGGAGAGCAATATGACTCAAAAAAATTTTGAAGAAGAGGAAGACTGGGAAAAGTTTAGTAGTTGAGGCTCGAGCAATAGATCTTATGATTTCCATCAACCTTGAAAGACACAGGATTGGGGTTTCAAAATTTAATGCAATTAATCACGTGGAGAAGCAAGACATTGTTGTCATCAGTATGAATCAAGAAACTTTTGAAGATGTTCATACAAAATATGATAGCTACTATTGAAGAAATCAAGGAAGTAAATTCTGAACGAACAACGTCTGAAGCTATATATGCCAATTACCGTGAGCATTTCAGAGAAAGCAATGAGGGAGATGTATTAGAAGTTCAAGTTTCTGATCAATCGTTAGCTATAACGAGGTCAATCGTTGACTTAGAGTTCCAAACTTACCTATCATAGATGTTTATCCAGATGATATTATTGTTGGGAAGCTCAAAGAAAGGGGAAGGTTAGGAAGTTAGCAAGAAGATAATTTAATGGATCATTCGATAACGGAAAATCTTTATTATTTGAAAAGGCAAGAGGAGTCCGGAAGAAATTGGTGAGATTTGCACCAAGACATGGTTCAAAGCTTTGCTTGAGTTCTTCCGCTACAAGCTCAGGTTAGTTTTTAAGAAATCACTTTTAGGGGATTGTAAAACTAAAAGTTGATTTTTTGGAATTATCAGAAATCTTAGATTTTTAATTTAGAAAAGTTTCTAGAATAATCTAGTATAGTCTTTTGGATAAGTATCTTGTAGAAATATCTAGATATTTTAAAGTAGACGATAATGTTACTAGCAGAAGATTTTCCAATTATATTTTTCTTTAACTATTCTCTACAACATAAACAAAACAAAACACAAAAATATCACAAAGACAAGAGTTACGTCTTACGAGGCATTACTTAGTTCCTAGTTTAAAGTGATAGAGGTGTAAGTTTATTTTAAGAACCCTTAAAAGTTATGTCTTATGATACATAACTTATTTCTACGGAAGAATTCCTAAACAAGACAAAATTTCTCTAACTTTACATATATTATTCCGGTACATTCACTTGAAGGTCAAAAAATCCGTGTTAGTGAGATAAAGTAAGAAACCTCAATTGAACACAATTTTTTAAAAAAAAGAGAACTCAGATCACATTATTTAATAATATTTATTTTTTTAAAAATAATTTACCGACTAATACAAATTACACGCACAAAGCATGTACCCAAAATTTAACATTCATATAAAGTGTGATTTTATGGGAAAAATAACATGAATTGGTACATTTTAATAAATAATTACTGATTTTAGCAATAATTTTTATTTATTACCATTTATAGCAATACTATATTAAATCTGAAATATGTATTAAAAGTGAATTATGTATGCAATATATATGAATTATATATGAATTATAATTGTTTTTAAAGTATATTATGTTTGTTTGGTAAAAATTTGACACATTGAATTATAAGTGTATTAAAATGTGTGATAAATGAATTATTTATCATTAAAATTTGTATTATATGTGAATAAAAAATTATTCTTTGTAATATGAATTAAACTTGTATTATAAATGAATTAAAAATGATCAAGTGAAAAAAAATACTATTGCTATTTATGGTAAATATTTTTTTATTATAGTATATTTATGTAAGTTTCCCTTTTATGAAACTATACTACAAGCTAAACACAAAGAATTGTTCATTTTGCGTTTGCATTTGTATTTTGCACCTCTATCTATTATAAGATGCAATTCAAAAAAAATAAAATTAGAGGTGAACTTTAATCAAGTAGTAAAAAGAAAAGACATGATAGATAATTTTTAGATGATTATATTCGATATTCACTTCAGATTAGTAATAGAGTCATAAAAATTTTAGGTTCAAGTCTTATCATCACTTTCTACACACAAAAAATAATAATTTAACACATAAAGAAATCAATCATTCACCCATAGAAGTCATGACATGATATAATTATTAAGTAAATATAAAATGTGATATTATCGTAATCGAATAATTCCAACATTTGAGGATAAAAAAATAGGACATCGAGGGGGAAAAGAGTACCTTTAAATCAATTTCTGATCTATTAAGCTTTAAAATATAGAGAAGAGCAAAGAAATCATCAGTATCCACATCTGTATCCAGAAGAATTCTATTAAGACTCTCTACTCCATTGAAGAAAATTGGCATAAATAGCAAAATCATGAAAATAATTCTATGTAAAAATCCCAAAAACAACATTTTTTCTTTCTCCTTCATCACAACAAAATCTTTTTATTTTTTTCTAGACAAGTGAACTTCTCTTCACTATATATATATATATATATATATATATATATATATATATATATATATATAAATATTTTTTTGGATGAGTTCTAAAGTCATGTTAGGTAAACATATATACTCCCTATCATTTAATTTCCTAATTAAGATATTATGGAGAAAAACATATTTATTAATTGTTGGACAGTTTTAAAGTCATGTTATGTAAATATATACTTCCTATCAGATCATTAAATTTCCTAATTAACATATTATGGAGGAAAATTAAGATTGAAAATTATACAATTTAACGTGCATGTACAAGTCAAAGAACAATAACCAATTAAAAAGAACGAGTTATTACATTTGTATTTCTATTTCTATTATATAAAAGAGTGAAGTGGTAGGACGACCAAGGATAAAAAATGTAATTTTATACTTATAAAAATATGTTAATAAAGATAGCAAGAGAAACAAATAATTCTAGAAACATCTCATTGTATATGAAAGTAAATGGTAATCAAGGGTAAAAATGTAATTTCATACTTACAAAAATCTGCCAAGAATAATAACAAGAAAGATCTTTGGTTAATGTTATTTCTATCAACACATTTTTGTTATCACTTCACATTTTTTATGAGTTATTGTGATATCTATTCATTACTCTATCTAATTATTATTTTAATTAATTCCTAATATTTTTATATTGATTATGCTTACTAAAAAAGCCTATTTTAACATAAAAATTCATTACTTAAAACTATAGTTAATTATTTTCACCTTTATTTTGACTCTAATTAATATACTTGAAAAGAAACAAGTATGATAAAATTAATAATATATATTAGTTTTAAATTAAAGAATAAATAAAATTAATTTCAATATTTTTAAAAATAAATATTTTTAAATGTTAAAAAGTAACTTTATAAATAAAATGAATAGGATGATATATTTGTATTTAAAGTAAACTAAAAATGTTTACTAGATTATAAAAGTGTAGGTATTCATTAAAATATATAATTAAATTTGTACTTTTACTTGATTTCAAACATATTAATCTAAATATGTGTTTGATTTAAAAAGTTGAGGTAATATGATCATTTCATATATATTTCATTTTTAAAAACTATAAATTGTATTTTTAAACTTCATTAAAATGTTTTTTTTTTCAAGTGGTAAATTTCGTCCACAAGTTACATGACTTTTCTAAAAACTATAAGTTATAAGATTTTTCTCGAACTAAGTCTATGACACAAATAAATACACATTAACTCTATGCTTCATTTCATTCACTCCTCAATTCTCTCCCCTCTCATGTCTTATACCAATAAATTTTTAGTCCTTTATTTTTTATTTGCATCCTAAATAATATACACTCTGGTATAGATCTCTTCTTAGGAAAATCAATAATGTAGTTTCGATCAATTCTCTCTATAATGACTCAACTTTCAACAAAATTCAACTAATCCACACTTTCGAAGCACCGTAATAAATCGGTTAACATATTAAATTCAATATCAATCACAATTACTTTTCTCAAAATGCTTAATTCAAAAGGAATGCAACCAGTGAGATAGCTCTTCAAGAACAAAATTTTCAACAATTTCAGAAGCATGTTATGTCATTTCCTTTGGTTCTCTTCATACTTTTCAATTTCATGGCATTGTTTTTTTGTTTTTTTGGATTGTAGAGATAATTTTTGAAGTATTTAATTTACTTAATTTATCTTTTTATGTATAATATCAAAACTTCACGTAACTTATATGTCATTATATAATTTATTGAAAAAACATATATTTATTTATTACTATTATTTATTATAGTTAAAATCATTTTAAGCAAGTTATATAAATTATTATATTAACTATCTCATGTTAAATTATTGCAGTATATATTATATCAACTGTTGCTGATAATTTTAAATCCTCTCTCTTTGATATAATACATTAATTCATCATGTTTATTAATTACTATGGAAAAAATTCTTTCTTTATTATACAAAATTGTTTTCCTAATTTTAATAAATATTAAGACCAAAGTCATAAGTTTTTTCATCCTTTTATTACTTTATTTATAAAGAATGAAATGATTCATCATAATTTTCATCAAGCATATCATTGTTTTAATAAATATTATGTTTTATTGTTATTTCCTATCATGTTTATTTGAAAATATCTTAATAATTTTTTTTTTTAAAAACCTAATCAAATTTCTATTATAAGATTGTAATATTTGACCCGTAAACGGGCCTTTCATTATCTAGTTATAATACATGATAGTAAAGAGTAGTATATATGAGATTAAGATGTTGAAATTACTCCTAATCATTAATCAAAGCCTCGAGTTTTAAAAATAAAGATAATACATATTTCTTAAATATATCCGGCGCGAATTCAAATTAACTCAGCCAATGGTTTCACAATTTTTTTAAAAAAAGCATGAAGAGATTTTATAGACTTCAGAAAAATTTATAACACTTTATGATACGGATATGACACCCCTTTGACCATTTTAAAATAGAAAAATTGTATATAATAACAAACTAATAAATCAAATTAAATGTTATAATCATACTTTGATTTAATTGTGCCCTGTAGCAAACTGTTTGTCAGTCACCCCTCTCCCTCAAACTCTCGCTCGCCACTCTCCCTCGCGCTCCATCTCTCGCTTGCTCCCTCTCACTTTTATACGAACACAAATATATATAATGCATTTGTGTTTGTATAAAGCGATTTTTTTATATATATACATATATTTTCGTTCCCCTCTCCCCTCTCCAAAATCTCGCTTGCCATTCTCTCATATCTCGCTCTCCATTCTCGCCTCTATGGCTTATACAAACAGAAACGAAATGTATAAATTGCGTTTCTGTTTGTATAAAGCGAGAGAAAATTGTATATACACCTGCAAATACATATATCTTCGTCCTATATACTTATAATTATACAATACAAATATTCCACCACCCTATTTTCTTTTGTCTTTTTCTCTTTCTCGTTTTATACATACACAAATTATACAATTGATTTTGTATACAACTGCTTTCTTTTGTATATGTATAGCGAATTATACCATTGGTTTCTTTGTATATGTATAGCGAATTATACATATATATGTTTGCTATGGAGCGCAATTATCCAAATTTTGCTATAACATATAAATATAAATTTTGTGTTTGCTATATGTGAAAGTTGCTCTTATAAAATAGAGGCTTAAAAAAGGCAAATTTTGGGCCTCTTTTATCTGATTACAAATGAATTGGCAGTTTAATTTCTATTAGATGGTGTGTTTCAAAGTCTTGTCTGCTTATTAAAGCTTCCAACTACAGCTGACTGCTTCTCATCACTTAGTCTATTTGCAAAAACTTTGTAATAACCTAAATGATCCACATTCTTCAATACTTTCACTGATTTGCCTTGCTTTTCGTCGATAATTATCTGTCCATCTACGGATTCATACCCCGTGGCGGAGACTTTAATTTTCTTGACATCAAAGGTTGATTTCAGTACAGAATAATCACTACCCAAAATTACTGCTCCAAGGATTTCTCCAACAAATATATCCTGAAATGTCACAATTGATGTACATTGCACGTTAGATGGTACACGAAGAAAGGCTTTAATACATATTAAGAGGAGATTATATACCATATGCTTGTATCTAGGATGTGTCTTTTGCAGCTGATGTAACGTTGACAGTAAACGCGTCACAAAAATTACTTCAGGTGTCTTCTTAGTTAGGTGAAGTCTTTTAAGAATCGTAGGAAATGCACTGAACTTCCGTTGTATGCCAAGTGGAATGAGAGTGATATTGAGGTCTGAACTCAAAACTGTCTTCGCTGCTAGAGGATCAAGAAACATATTCAGTTCCGCAAATTTATTTGAGGGAACATTGAATACATTTCCCTTATCAGTGTTGTCATGATTGATGTGCCCTCCGACAACTACTATATCCTGCATCATAATTCAAAAGAAAAGAGATTTTTCACTTAGGAATGTCTATTATAGATATCTCGGGCTGTAAACTCATACAACAATCGTTGCAGTTGAGTGATATAGAAATGTACTGATGTGACAGCTAGCTAGGATGTCATGCTTGTCTCAGGATAGCCATAATAATATTGATTCTTGAATGAGTAATTCTGCACTGGTTATCTCTCGTAAGATCATAAGGATAGAAGGAACACTTGCCTGGATGACGTTGGCCATATTTTTTCCTGCGAGAACAATCTTTGCTATGTTGGTCAATGGGCCGTTGGTTAAAATGGTAACCTTGGATCCTGGATCAAGTGATTTCACCACTGGCTCCCATACTTCTAGTGCCAGAGGTTGTCTGAGTTCAGGATGATCAGTGTCCCTAGGAGCTCCAAATTTCACTGAATTTTCCGCTGTATATCTGAAAAATATCAAGACCGAGATGGTATATCAGTAGAAAAGCAGAGTATAAAGTTTACACTCTACTACACTAGACAATGTACCTGCGAGGACTTCGAGGCAAAGAACGAGATAATCCGTAAAGAGTGTCTGAGTCGAGAAATCCACCACTTCCTTGTGGTATAACCTTGTTGTACTTGCAGTCACCAACTGCAGAGAAAACAGGATCAGACTGGTTCATTGCAAACACATCTCCAAGGCCCACGGGGATGTCATCACGACCCATCATATGAAGCAAATCATAGACAGAATCAATTGTTGCAGCATTTGCCCAGCCAGTTGGACTCACAATTATAGCCTGAACAGAAGAAGAGATTGCACAAAGATAAGCATTGCTTCCTCGACTTAGTCCTAAACTAACCAAGACTTCATAATAAAGAGTTAAACAGACTAACATTCCCATTCACCCAACTAATGTGGGGCACTTAACATCTCTTGCATGTCCGTGACTGGACATCTGGTGTGCAGACAATACAATATAGAGACCAAACATTGGATAAAGCAAAAATTGGATCTTGGGCGTAACTTAACTCATGAGGTGAGGATTGTCTAAGACCGCACCAGGAGACAATAACTCATTCCCTCCACCAATGTTTGAGTATTGATCAAGCTATTATTATACTGAACATAAGGAAGGACATCATACCTTGAGATTAATTTCTTCAACTGGTATTTTAAGGAGATAAATGAGAGCTATAAAATCTCCAGCACTCATATCCATATCAAACACAACATTCTTCCCGAGATGCTTGCCCCTGAAATCTGGTTTGTGGAGTTCTCCTTTGTAATGAGGAAATTGTGTAGAAAAATTGAATAATCCTGAATTTTCTCTTTGGTTTAAGACCTGAAAACATAAAAATAAGTTGTCCGAATTTTGAATCTGTAAGAAAAAAGTGCTTCGGAGTAAATAAGGAGCTGATATTCTATGAAATATTCTCTGAGTGATGAACTTACATCCAGGAAGCTAACAAAAAATTCTCTGTCTAGTGCACTTTTAGGATTTTGATTAGGTTTTGCTCTTACAGCAACACGAACAGGCACTCCACTTGGCCCAACAACTTCTTTTGTATAACCATCCTGATAAACGACATCAGCTCAGAACACATACAGAAATACAATAATCAAACAAATAATGGATCACGAATCATAGCTCGTGTTTTGGCAAGTTACCAAAGAAATGACAACGTTTTACTACAATCCATATTAGAGATAGTGACATGGGTCAATTCTTCACCTGGCATTTGCCCATCCCATTCTTGACTACACAAAATGGATCACGAAGTCTAGTGTGAACGTGACCACTGTGAACTCCATTTCTTTCCAAGTTCAACTTGGGAGTTATACGTCCATCAAAAAATGGATTTGATCCATCGGATATCCCGTATGGCATATTTGAAGTAACAACAGTAATATTGATATACTCCATTTCTGCAAATTCATTTTCTCCTTGGTAGTTGTGTTGTTTCCTCATGATTGAAGCAGCTATTCCAGACATAAATGAGTCCCACATAAAGTAACTCTGCATCCAGCAACATTATCATCGCTTAATTACATTCAAGCTGATGTTTTCATATCAAACAGTATAGTCCAATATGTACCGTATAGAATTGGTCACCGAACCAAGTATCACGAACAATCTTCAGGGACTTGAAACAGTACTGTGCCTCGTAGGTATGCTGATTCTTCTCAAAGGTCTCAAAAAACTCTTCGGTTATAGGAATGGTGTTTGTGGCATCCAATGGGACAAGAGTAACTGGAATACCAGAGTGAATCACCTACATTATAAGGAAAATGATCATTAAGATTAGCTATAAGCCTACAACAACATGACTATAAGTCACGTCACGAGAAAAGAATGTGCAGAAAAAATGCCTATTGATTTTTGTAATACCTGGTAAGCAGCAAAAGGATCCATAAACAAATTGAATTCTGCGTAAGGGTTGCTTGTGTAATCTGTGAATAAATTACCACGGTCACCACACTGTCGAGGTTGGCAAGAAGAGGTTGAATTCTTTGGACAACACCCTGTAGGATTCTTTGACCTTACACCACCTCCCATTATGTAAATATGCTCAATATTTTTCTTTAAATGTGGATTACTTAGCAGAAATAATGCAAAGTTTGTATGTGATCCAAGGAGGAAAACTACGGTTGGCCCTGAAGAAATTGTTTTAATCATTACTTGCTGAGCAGTTGGCTGTCTAAGAGGAGAGTATTGTCTCGTGCCCTGGATACAAGTTACAGATTAACACACATCAATAAGCAATCAAAACTAAGCTAATTAGATGTCTCATTAGGCTAAAATTTTGATTGATATGATGTTAAGACAAGAAGAATGGTACCTGTGGAAGGAAGCTCTTTCGGAATCCATAATTTGAGTCGATATCCAAGCGTCCTCCAAGACCAACAGGTACAGCTTGTCTATATCTACAATATCCAGCTGTAGCATCTCCCTAACAAAAAGCGCAAACATGGAGATGTATAAGTAAGAGGCATTTTCAATTGTGTCAAAGGTAGAGTAAATGGAGAGTTTTTGTCACCTGATCAATTATAGGGAGATATCCACCAACATCAGGAAGAATGGTACCATTGGGAAGTATTCCTCCTTCACCTCCCACGCCAACAGCAATATCGTCACGCCCCATCATGTAAAGCATATCATACACTTGATTTACAGTATGTCCTGAATCAGTCCATCCATTTGTGCCAATAGTTATAGCCTACACCAAAAGGTTTTATCAGTATGATTTGTCTAGTGGACTGAGTAATCTCAATGATGTGAGGCCTTTTGTGAATAAACCATGCAGCAATATCACAACATGTATTGATGTTAGAAAGGCTTGTCAAGAATTAGTATATTTCTGCACTTGTGTTTCAAACTCTTCTTCTATGATATGAAGCTTCTTTATCTATCCTCGTTATTTATCTATTATGTTGTGTTGTATGTATGTCGAGTGGCTTGTGTAAGGCCTCTCAGGGTCTTATACACCATGCCACGCCTAGGATTTACTTTGATTCGTGAAAAATTTGGTATTCAGAGCACAAGATTTTAGAAAAGGTCTTGGGATGTTTGACAAGTCACATTGAGTAGAGTCTTGTTCATGAGTTTGAAGCGCGCCACATTTCTGAATGAGAGGCAACAAACACGCTCTGGTGACTCCAAGTTATTTGCATTAAAATACAAAAAGCTATTTTCTTCGACCTTTTTTACTTGACAAATTTTAACTTGACATATCTATTAAGAAAATAATGATTTGTATAATTGTCACTTTTTACTTTTCATTTTTAAGAAATCAAGAAAATACAAATTTTTATACCTATATATTCTCAATTTATTAACATTAAGTTAATATCTTTGAAAAATATAGTGAATAAAAATATTTGGGATCCTATCAATTAATAAAGGTAAAATGATAAAAGTCAATATAACAATTAATATTTTATTAATAAGTGTGGCAAGTTAAAGACACAGAGGGTACCATTTCACCCCTATTAATTGACAAAAGGTTAAATATATTTATTCACTACATTTTTTAAAATGACATTAACTCAATATTAATAAATTGAGAATAACAAAAATTATTCTTTCTTAATTAATCAAAAATAATAAATAAAAAGAAAAATCAAACTAAAAAATATTTGATAAATAACTAGGACGGAGGGAGCAATCCATTGTCTTTTTTTTTTCCTATCTCTTATCTTTTTTCTTCAAATCAAAAGCTTGACTTGAAATTAAATGTTCTGATTTAATTTCAATAACTTTGATTTTTTTTTTTTGTATTTTATTAACACAGATATCAAATTAATTATTTCATCTGTTCAACCATAGTTATTGACTATTTACTTTGGCACAAAAATTATAAAAAAAGGGGATAATTTTACTATATCAGCATTTGAATATAATAAATACAATATCACGAAAAATGTAATAAGGGAATGACTATAATTAATGAAAAGAATAAATTAGAAACTAAGTATAAATTATTCATTGATTATAAAGTTAACAAGTATTGTTGGATATCTATTTTTAATATATTAAACAAAAATCGTTTTACGGAGGGAGTAATTTCAATGGACTAATTAATTAATTCCAGTTGTGCTAAGATTTTCTAAAATTTAAGTATTCTCTAAACCCCTATATGCTGTCATATATATAACTTATATATTAAATGTCAAAATGTCAATTAGACTTTAACCTTAATCTTGTTTTGTAAATAATGATCCACTTTACTCTACTTTATGATAATTGAACCTTGTTATTTTAGGAAGGCTTATACTACACATAAATACATACATACGTATAAGTGTGATTTCAGGAACCTATACATTTTTTTTTTTGAATCTATACATACATATGTATAAGTGTAATTTTATGAACCTATACATACATACATATATATTATATATACAAGTCTGATTTAGGAATCTATATTACAAGCTAAATACAAAAGAATTGTTCATTTTGCATTATTTTAATGTCTTTTTCCTGTTTTCTCCTCATGGACAATTCAAGGAAAAAATTTATTTTGTTACTATTTTGCAAGAAAATGAAGAGATTAGAGTGCATATTATAAAAAATAATAGAAAAGGATGAATTTAAAAAATAAATAAAAAATAACACATTAGAGGTGCAAAATGCAGAGAATTTTAATTAAATAGCAAATAAGAAATATATTAGAAATAATTTTAAATGATTACATTCAACATGATTATAGATTAATAGAGTCATAAAATTCTTGGATTCAAACCTTTTGCAAGACAAATTTCACATACATAATCGCGTGAAAGAAAAATCAATCATGTATACACATAACATGTTGAATATACGATTAAATAAAAAAATGTGATTTCATCATGATCGTACATCAAACTTAGAATTTCTTTTTAAAAAAAAAAAAAAGACAAGGAGAAAAAAAAATACCTTCAAATCAATTTCTGATTTATTAAGCTTCAAAATGTAGAAAAGAGCAAAGAAATCATCAGTATCCACATCTGTATCCAAAAGAATTCTATGAAGACTCTCTACTCCATTGAAAAAAGTTGGCATAAATAGCAAAATCATGAAAATAATTCTATGTAAAAATCCCAAAAACAACATTTTTTCTTTCTCCTTCATCACAACAAAATAATCTTTTTATTTTTTCTAGACAAGTGAACTTCTCTTCACTAAATATATATATAGAGAGAGATTCTTAGATGAGTTATAAAGTCATGTTAATAGGTAAGTCATATACACCCTTGCATTTAATTTTTTTTTAATGGGATATTGTGGAGAAAAATCAAGATTATGGATTACATAAACGTGTATGGAAAAGTCAAGGAAGAATATACAATTAAAAGGAATGAGGTAAAGGATGGTGTTCGATTTGGAGAGGAATTTTGGTTAGTATTGTTGACACTTAATTTTGGCCTCATATTTTAAAATTTGTAATTTTGAAGTTTTATTTAATTAATAGCTTAGAATAATTTTTTTATAATTTTAAATAAGTTTATCGATAACTATCTTTACTTATCAAAATTTAGGATTTTTTTTTTAGTTAATTTTTAAAATTGCATTTTACATGTCATTAGTTACGTTCATTATATTATTTTAAAGTTCATTTTATTTGTTACATTTGTTAATATTTATGTTGAATTTATCACAGTCTAAAATTTAGTCAAATACAAAAAAAAAAATTAAAAATTCTATTGAGATAATTTTGGGCCACAATGCTAAGCCCATCATTTGAGCCCATTTTGTATTTTCTTATTAATGAACCATCCAGCCACTAGATCTCAAACCCAACAGAAACCCCACTAGAAATCAACGTCAGTCCCCTTCCCCTCTTCCCGTCCATAATTTTCTTTTGTTTTCAGGCGTTTCTTCTCAATATCGATGAGCCTGAGCGAGCCAAAGCCCACCCCGTTGCTGCTCCATTTCTTCTCCGGTGAAGTACAAACAACAACAATAAATGACACATCTCCATTGACCCCCTCGTTTTGTATTTGGTATATGACTAAAGCTTTTTTTTTTTTTTTTTGTTATTATTAATTTTGATAAACGTATAATTTTGTTTTTATTTTGGGTGTTGTTTCACCATATTTTGATTCCTCCATAGCTATTCTATTTGATTTACTTTTTTTTTCCATTTGGATTGATAGTTTATGCTCTGTTATTTTTGTTTGGATTTGCACTGAATCAGAACACCCTTTTGTTATTATTAATGAGGTATTTTTTATTTGTTATTTTGATGTTATCTCTTCACTATTTTATTGTTATTTTAATATTATCTCACCTTTTGACACTTTTATAATATTAATCATGAATAAATTTTGATGTTACTCATTCGTTGTTGATGTATCTAAATTATATTATTATTTAATGTTACTTTTTTTTACTTTGTTAATTTATTGTTTTATTTTGCTGTTACATTTTGCATATTAGTGTGCACACACTTTTGAATAGTGATTTGCATTATTTATTTTTCTCGCTGTTAGCTAATACATTACATGTTAAAAATGGCCAATGAAAAATCTCTCCGTCGTATTTAGAGGCCTTTCCATTTTAAAAGATGAAATTTAGTTAAGTTCATATCATTTGTTTTGTTAAAATTGGCCAATAAAACTCTCCGTCGATTTTGGAGGCCTATGCAATATTAAAAGACGGAAATTTTAGTTCAAGTTTTAATGCTTGTTATTGTTTAGATTTATTCCATTTTTTCATTTATTGTTATTGTCTTCAATTGATCCAGATATATTTAGTTGGTGAATATGCTTAGTTATTATTACTAATTATTTATTTTATTATTTATTCCTTGCAGTGAATAATAATGTTGTTCATTTTAAAGCGATATTAGTTAATGATGATACCCATCTGTTTTATTGTTACAAGGTCGATTCACTTTTATTATTTTAATATATTACCATTATTATTATTGAGCTGTAAATTTAATGACATTATATTCCTTTGTTGATTAGTTTGATGGTCAAAATATATTTGTTTATTTTATTTGTTTCTTCTAGCGTTTTTATATATTCAAATTGTCATTGTCAATAATGTTAGTTGTCTTTACTGTTCATGTTAATTTGACCAACTACTTGAATTCTTTTGAGGGGTCTGACATGAAATGTCACATTATAAGGTTATTTCCTTCAATAATTGTTATTATTTCTAAGTTGTAGTTTTTGTCTTGGATTGTTTTAAAGACATTTGGTTACTTGTTAATTTTATTTAATTGTTAAGAAACAAATTAAATTGGCCAATGAAAAATCTCTTCGTCGGGTTTGGAGCCCTCCATTTTTAAAGACGGAAATTTAATTAAATTTATATTATTTACTTGTTAAAACTGGCCGATGAAGAAATTACCATCGATTTCCAAGGTCTCCAATGTTAATAAGACGAATTTTTATTTTTAAGTTATTATTTCATATATTCAATTTTATTCATATCTATTTATTACTAACACTTTTACTAAGTGTGTTTACAGGTACCCAAGACTTGCTTCCTTGAAGCTATTCGAAAGGAATTCGAATTATATTTTTAATTCATTATTTTGTATATATCGATGTTAGGCAAACCTTAGGTCGATATTATTATTTTATTTTTATTGTGTATATTGCATGTTTATTATATTTGTACATTATTTTATTTTCCTCCTCAATTTGAAAAAATGAACTCAGTCGGGAACCATATTTGTGGATTCCGAAGGATGCCTAATCCCTTCCCTTCGGAATAATTTGAACCCCTTACCTAGAATTAATTTGGTTTCGTAGACTATCTTTTAAGTTAATTTGTTAATTGGTTTTCTAGTTTTTTCCTAAAATTAGATGACGATTCTTTTTAAAAACTCGTTTATTTTTAAAACTCTTTCAAAATTGAATCAATTCATTATTTTTGAGTTGCCGCGACGTTTCGCCTTATTTTAATAGAGTAGGGATGTAAACAAGTATATTTCTCCGTTACTTTTTAGTCGTCATGTTTTTTAAAAATTCATTCGATTAATTAAATTAAATTACATTAATTTGATATGATAATAAAAATTCAGATATACAAAAATTATATAGAAAGTACAAATTGTAATTTTTTACATATTAATGAAAAAAAATATAATAAAATATTAGTAAAAGTTTTTATTGGTTGACTCTAAAAAATAAATCATGATAATTAAAAAACAAACGGAGCGAATACTAATAGTAATTGACGAGACACATGTTGAAATTGGAATGGTTAAAATACTTCATAATTAATGGAAATCTCAAAAAAAAAAAAAAAGTGTACACTTCCTAAATGTATCCGTGGGAATTTAAATTATTCAATTAATGAATTTCATGATTAAAAAGTTAAAAAAAAAAAAACGTGTGAAGAGATTTTTTGGACTTAGAAAATTTTTTTACACACTATGGTAGGGACACAAAAATATCAATTTTACAAAATATAATGATTTTTTTTTAAATTTAGTTTGAAGTTTTTTCAAAATAATGCACTATTTATGAATCTATATTTATTGGCTGATTTTGATTTGCATCATATAGAGATTCACTAAAAGTGAAATAATTTTCCAACAAGAGATTTTAATTTTCATGATCTGAATTTGAATTTGAAAGCTCTACATAATTACAATATAGTCCATTATATATTTCTTAAAAAATTTAATCATATATGTATACAATAAATTATATTTGTTCAATACATTTATATGTCTATATAAATATTTAAAAAATTGAGAACAATAAAAGATATTTCTTTTTTTTTTAAAAAAAAAAAACTTGTATTAGATAGGCATACCAACTTAAACCAAGATGAGATAATAATTATTCAACAACACGTGAAAAATATAACTACAATGTACTTAAATTAATTGAATCCATACTGGATTCAATCAAATTAATATAAACAAATTTTGATTTCTTTAAAATTTTAGTTGAGTTTCAATTTTTTTATTAAAAAAGTCTTTATACATATATGATTAAGTGAATAAAGATCTAATAGGTGTGTCAATATTATAATTCATAGCATTAGAGACATTTTGTATAATTCGATATCTTTTTCTTTAAATAGTCAAATTTTTTGTACCAAATTACTTTAAATAGAAAAATAACATGTTATTCATGACCTTCAACAATCAACGCACAACAAATTTTCAAAAGATTGAAAAATAACTCTTTCGTATCTTACCTACGTAAAAATGTGAATAAATTTTAGTGATAGTCATTCAACTTTAAGTTGATTATATAAAAAATTACTTTTAAAAAAGTTAAAAGTTTAATATATAAACTCAAACTAAAAATGTAATAACACAATCACAATCATAAATTAATATTTTAGTGAATAATTTTATATGTGCAAACTCAATCAGATATGTTATAACGTTTGAATAATATGGATTTATACATCATATATAAGACAGATCTTTACAAGAACTACAGATATTTTTGCATATAAATAAATAATTTTTTTCTTAATATTGTTTATTCTTCTAGGAACACCTAATTGCCTAAATAATTAATAAAAACATCCATGCATTACAACCCTATCACACATTTTAGAAAAATGAACATACAAAAAAAAAAAAAAAGATACGATACAACCTATTTATTTGATTCCTCCCTCTTCAACTACCATCAATTTTTTTTTAGCATCGTGGGAAAATGGACAACCATACCAAATAGTACAACCATAATTAATTATCTTAAACAAAAAAATAAATTATTAGAAGTTTTTAAATTAAACCAACATGGAATATATATGTATACACCAACAATTAAATACTCACTTTTCCAACTATACAAACGTGGGAATATTGACCTCAAGACTATTGGTTATTCTACAATGTAAAAATGTTTATTTTTTAGCAAAATGCAATTTGTGAACTTTTGAGCATGGTTTATTTGGTTAGTCACCTTATTTCTAAGTGATCTTTCAATTTTTTTTGGTCAAATCTCAACGATTAAATCGATAACCGAACCGATCATCAATAACCGATAAGTCAGTATCTTAATGCTTCTATAACTGTTTGTTGGAAAAAATACTAAAATATTGATATTGGATTAGAATTATAAAGTAGTAAATAGCTTATCACAAACACTGTGTCGTGGCAAACCACGACCTTAAAAGCGATTTCGGCCCTACTGTGGTACAAATCATTATATGCATAGCCGGACGCTCCTAATGTTCCACAGTTAATCTCAAACACGTGCACTCCTGGCTAAATATCTGGAGTTGCACAAAATAATTGCCCAGAAATCCATAATAGAAAAAATGATTATTTAAGCCAATGAATAAAATGACTTTTGTTTTTATTCTATGAATTTAGCTCCCAAATAATACTCCTTAAATAGGAGAATTATTAATGTTTTCATTCATAAAAAAAATGTACGAAACTAACATTTAGTAAATATATCCTTACTTTAATGACAAATTTGTCATAATACAAAAGTAACTTCAAGTCTTCTAAATATTTTCTATATGTTCTTACGAAGGTAAGAAACTGACACTTAGATAAATGTGAATCATTAATGTGGAAGTAACTCTCCTATTTCACATATATTAAGGACTTAACAATGTTCACGTAGATTAATTACGGAGAGTTGAAAGATATAACTTATTTTTTGCATTAAAAGAAAAGAAATATTATTCACGTGATTTAGCATTTCTGTAAATTGAGAACTGATAAGCCTAATCGATAAACTTCAAATCGAACCAATTGATACACCGTCCTCGCTATATGAGCTAGAGAGCTATGATTTATGCTATTATTGAAAAATATTTTTTTTTGAGACATAATACTTCAAGTGATGTGTCAAATTTTTCTAATAATTCATTTCTGTTAGGGGTGTAGATGGCCGGGTTGGTTCGGGTTTTTCAAATATCAAACCTAATCATTTGTGTCAGATTCTTTAATTTATAAACCAAACCAAATCAATAAAACTCGGGGTTTTCAACTTCGGTTTTTTGGATTTTTTTGGATTTTTTCGATAAAGCATTCATACAAACATATAATTTACTTGTACTTCAAATATTTCTTTAGTCCTACCAAAATGCAACTATCTATGTTATTTCTCAAGAATACAAAAAATATGATATGATTAATGACACTAAAATCCAACAAAATAATAATAATAAAATCGCGTAAAACAAATATTGCAAATTAATAAGTCATGACGAAATTGATCATAATTTAAAGTACTAAATCATGCTAAAATAAGTTTAATAAGTATTAGTTACATGACTAAATATTAAAAGAAAGTAAAATTAGATCATTTATTTTAATTGCCTAAATCTATGTAAAATTAAAAAACAATATATTTGTTATAAAATCAAGCTCATGACAGTATAATCATGAAGAGAAAAAGACAAGAGAAGTAGATGAAGGAGAAGACTTTTCTTTTTATTCAAGTGTGTTATACAAAAGGTGAAAGATATCTTTTTTTATAGAATTGAGATATCACCCCCAAAGGTCACCATGATAAATGCCCAATTAGTAGATACATAGTTATCCAAATGATTCTTATCACCTTGGAAATATGTATACATGAATACAATTAAGTCTTGAGTATATCTAAAGGACAATCCACACAATTCAATGGATTTATAACACTCCCCTTGGATGTCCATAGATAATGTGCCTCGTTAAAACCTTACTAGGAAAAACCCTGTGGGAAAAAATTCTAGTGAAGGAAAAAGAGTACACATATCTTTTGATACGCATTATTTGTTGCCTCATTAAAAACCTTGCCAGGAAAACCCAGTGGGATAAAACCTCGGTCAAGGAAAAAAGAGTGCAACGCGTATTATACTCCCCCTGATTAAAACATCACTTAGTTTCTTACGATGATGTCTCCAATCTTCGTACATTGTGGTTGGTATATTCTTTTTCAAAGAAAAACCACACATTTCCTGAATATGATGTGTCATTTATCTCAACCAGACGTACTCTCAACTTGCTTCATGGAGGGCTTTTATTTCTGCATAGCAACATTTATTTCATTGATCGCCAGGATATTGTTGTGCCTCCACGTGCAAACAAATAGCATTTTTGAGACCGTGCTTTATGCGGATCAGAAAAATATTCTGCATCTGCATAACCATCAGCTCTGACTTGAATTCTTCGGAGTAGAATGAACTCATGTCTATGGTCCTTCAAAGTATTCAAGTATATACATAACACCATTTCAGTGTCCTTTTGTTGGGGAGGAACCGAATCTTGCATGTAAATTTACTGCAAAACAGATATCTGATCGAGTATTGTTAGCAAGATGCATTAGTCCTCTGATTGCACTAAGATATGGAGTTTCATCACCAAGAAGCTCTTCATCCTTCTCTTGAGATCAAATGAATCATCATTAGTTGAAGCGATCTCATAATCATTGGGGTACTCAATGAATGTGATTTATCCATATAAACTTGCATCAAAACTTTTCTGTGTATGTTGACTGATGGACAAATATTTTATTTGTCAAATTATCAATCTGTAGGTTATAAAAAAATTTTATCTTACCAAGACCTTTTCACCTTTTCAAACACTCAAGAGCTTTTGAAAACTTTTTAAGAGTGTTATTAATTTCAAGCCATCAACCCACACAATTTATAATAAATTCAGATCCTGACCTTTTCATAAAAATTCAAGGACAATTAGGGTCATTCTTTTTGTACCCTTTTCTTCCTTGATTATTTCAATCCATATAAGGATTCTTGAAGCCTTGTTGAAAACGTTTCCTTCAAACTTTTATATGCTTCAGACACCTCGATTGCTTCAACGATTTTCATATAACCTTCATTGTCTAGCTAGACATTACAATTATTCATTACATGCATTCAAATTTTCATATGTTGCCAGATCAAAACAAACCTCATTGCATCCACCATAGGAGAAAATATCTCCAATAATGTCAGGATTTTTGCAACAAACCTTTATTCTTAAGATACAAACCGTATTTGATATCTTACGGTTATACTATCGCATAATAATTTATTTGTACCCCACTAACATTACTACCTTGATTTATGGACTACCAGTCCAAAACATCACTTTTCTAAGTGAAACAAAATATACTTGACTTATGCATTTTACTTGGCCAATCATTTATCTGTCCCACTCTAGACATATTTGAATTCAAGATCCTCGTCACAATTTATATCATTGAGCGCTACCTCATATCAAAGATTCCGTCGACGGTTATTTGACATCGATTTCAACATGACATAACTTATTGAAATCTCTTCATTTTTCATTATTTTCAGGTACCTGACCCTTTTCCAAGGTTTTATGAATTATTATGTCGTGGTGCTCTCTTATAGCACTTGCCTCATTAATATGACCATATTGATCATTTGCTCCTCTCCTTCTTCAAGGAATTTTATATTTGGAACCGATTGGTCTATTACGCTTTCGGCGTATCATAGACTCTGTTCTTCAAGGACTTCACATTGGAGCATTTGCAGCTGAATTATTTCATAGGGCCAGTACATTCATCTGGCAATTAATTTTGCAACATTATGCAAATGAATTATCCCATGAACTTTCAGTTCACATATTTATTTAACGAGGATCTAGATAATTCATAATTAAATCTCACACATAATTTTCAGCTGTCAATCATCTCTCCCCCTAATTTAGAAAATCTAACATTCACCCCAACCTTATTTGGGAATTCATCTTTGTGCGTGGTGGAGCAATTAAAATCATCACCGCACATTCAACATTTTAGATGAAAATTATTTGGTTCCTGACCTTGAACTAATTATGATGGGGAAACCTTGTTGGCTTGATTCATACATGTGTTGCTACATGTTAAATCAAATTATCTCATACCAAATTTTATTTGGGAGTTTTGTTCTCATAACCATGATTTAGCTATAATTGAAGGCATACAATTTCTGCTAAATCAACCAGCATTATCAATATAATTTCATAATTTGGAACTATGCTCTAAATTTAACAATTCGAGCAAACAACCTTACAAACACCAATTTGTAAGTTGACAACAAAGCACATGTGATCATCGCATAGATACGTCTGTCATATAATTGCAAACGATCCACATGGCAGAGGAATGGGCCCATATTCACCTTTTTATATGTTCCAAAAATTTCAGGGAATTACAATCCCAACCTTAGCTGGTACAATGAAAACAAGCAACACAAAAGAATTCTTGAAGAATCTTTTATTTCTTCATCATATAAGCCACATGAATTCTCAATTATATTTGCATCACATTTAATCGCAATGGCCAACTGATCATGCCAACTGATCTTTATTTCAGTACACTTACAGTTTACTTTTACATGTGATTTCATCATCATGTCCATGTTTGTATGCAACAAACAAGAGGAAAAAATGGGTAATCGTTTACATAAATATTTATTACCCGCTTCGATTATAGTAATTTAAATCCTTTCATAATTTATAGTCTCAATATTTCTTTTTAATTCATCTGAAACTTAAAAAGTTTCTTTTGACACTTACTACAACCCCAATATTGTTCCTCTGGTAATAACATAACTCGTTAGAGCTTGCAATTAATTTTGTGTACTATCACATATTTCATGACACCATCCATATGGTGAACATATCTCCTCAAGGAGAAATTATATCATTATTGTCATGGTTAAATTATTACGAGCAAGACATGTTTCTTGCTTTACTTTTGTTGTACCATAGGTACACAACCAATGACAAATTTGTATTGCCACACAATAATATTATTTTTGTCATGGCACAACCTTTATAGGCAGGAGTTTTTATTTCTTTTGCCCTTTTGGTAGTTAAAAAATAAACATACCCATAATATTTATGACGTATAAACGTACATGACCATTGACTCATCACAAGTCACATTCTTTTCAAGGAATGGACTAATCATTTATATGTACTTCACAAATTTGCATTATAAGCACATTGTCATGGCTTTAAAATTCATTATATTTCCATGACATACCTCAACATCACTTTGAAAGATAAAGTGCACCACCACTTTATATTCTTTTATTTTGACGGAGGATTTATAAAACTTATCAAGTATTGTGTCGACAAGATCGCAAACCCAATGTCCTTTCATACCATTTTGATAATGAAAACTGCCTTCACATTTTGAAGGACTATTTGGAGAACCCATAGTGTTCTTCCTTTTATAATTACCACAATGATGACTATTATAATTCAGTCCCTTCATGTCCTTTTTCATATCGTTAATTATTTGTCATCTTTCAGACTAATTATTTACTGCTACCACATTCATACGATAGAATGAAGCAAGTCAACATCAGATTTCAAAGTTATCATATGTTGCTACCACATTCTTTTCAAGGAATGGAGCAAATTCAATGTGAAAAATTTCAAGGCTTTTCATCAAAATATATTATTTTTCTTAATCATCATTTTATCATCGATATGGTGCATTGGCTAAAACTCAATGTCTTACCCATATAAGGCGTGTTACGCCATAATTCTATGGGACTTGAACCCAATCACGGTGCATCAAAACTCAAATTGATGTCTTACCATTTTAGTGCGATAGAACATGAATCTATCGTCTTACCCTCAAACATTTTTTTCTTTATTATGGTGCATCCGGACTTTAACCTGATGTCTTACCCTTTTGGTGCGATGAGACTTGAATGCACCGTCTTACCCTTAACCAACAGTATAATAGACCGAAATACAACATGTCTCACCCTTTGAGTCTTTCAAAATAATCAAAATAATATTCAAACTCATGCTATTAAAACTTTATACCTTCTTCCATTTATGAATTTTTTTTTTTTATAACATGTCATATTCAACCAATAGTAGTATATGCCTTTTGTTCCTGGTCAATGTTAGTGACTGAACATTATTGTATTCTAAATCATAAAAAGATTTTAGAAAATACATACCTGATTTTATGCATATAATACTTTGATCTTCATAACGAGATCAACCAAAATATGAGCTAAAGAAAAATAAGAACTCACTCTCAATTGGATAGAGTCTCGTGCTGATAACGTGTTATAAAATCAAGCTCATGACAGTATAATCATGAAGAGAAGAAGACAAGAGAAGTCTATGAAGGAGAAGACTTTTCTTTTTATTCAAGTGTGTTATACAAAAGGTGAAAGATATCTTTTTTTATAGAGTTGAGATATCACCCCCAAAGGTCACCATGATAAATGCCCAATTAGTAGATACATAGTTATCCAAATGATTCTTATCACCTTGAAAACATGTATACATGAATACAATTAAGTCTTGAGTATATCTAAAGGATAATCCACACAATTCAATGGATTTATAACAATATTCAATATTATTCAAATTATTGTCATTCTTAGTATTGAATTGATTTTTTTTGCATTAGTATTAATTTTATTTTTTATTTAAACTTTATTATAATTACCAACATGGATGGACTATAATCTTTATTGGTCTCGGGTTATTTTTTTTTAGTTGAAACCAAATCAACCCAAACATAGTCGGGTTTTGTTTCCCAACATCAAACCACTAGTCGAGTTTTTTTTTCGATTTGTAGTTTAGTTCGATTTTCCATTCGATTTTGTACACCCCTAATTTCTGTTAAATGAAAGTTAATTACACTAAATAGCACTCATAATTACTCAAAAGCCCTCAAATTTGGGAGTCTAATTTGACATCAAAATAAATTTGATATGCTAATTGATAATCAAAAGTATAACACATGATGTTCGTTAGCCTCAAGTAGGGGTATTCACGAGTTGGTTTAGGTCGGTTATTAGTCAAAATCAAAATCAAACCAACTTAATCAATTTTAAAATTATCAAAACCAAACAAATATAATATAATATACATTTTGTCGGTTTACCTTTTATTTGGTTCGGTTATTTGGTTATTAACCATATGCATAAAATTAAAAGAATTCATTCAAAACGTGGAAAAAGTGACAATAATCCATTTAAAATGAAAAATAGTTAGAATGACTGACATTACGAAACTTTCGATCATTGAATATACTATGAATAAAGCTTCAAAATTCACTACTTTTGTCTTAGAAGGAAGAGACATTTTCAGTCCCACAAATAATTATCATAGATATTCATATACATGAAACCAATAAGATAAATGTTCTTACGTTGGGCATTTTTACTTTCATAAGTAAATTCTAAATAAATTTTGCTGGATACATATATAAGATTTTTAGAATTGTTTATAAAATAGTATATTATGTATATATAATAATAAAATTTATGTATATTATTTATCGGTTTAATTCGGTAATTTCTTCGAATTTTTTCGAACAAAATCATAATCAAACCAAATACTATCGGTTTTTTAAAGATCTAAAACCAAACCAAATCAAACCCTAAATAAAATCAATTCATTTAATCGTTGGTTTGATTTTTTAGTTTGGATCGATTTTTATCCAAATCGTGATCACCCCTAGCCTCAAACCTTTTTCTGAGAGTCAGTTTGATACAAAAGTAAATAAATGAAGAATTACTTGCGGAATAGAACAAAAGGAAAATATAAAGTCGGGATTCTTATTTGTACAAATGGTACTTCGAGCTTGAAACGAGCAAGAGGATATTAATTAACATATAAAAATAGTCCTACTCTTAAAAAAATCTTCATCAAGATGTTTAAAAACACAAAGGCATTTGGTAATGATAGAAAGGGAGGTTTCCTATGAGATACATGTGACACTTTTCGTTTCTCGAACGAGTCAGGAGTAAAATAATCTTCTTTTATTTCCTCCCCATTAATTATAACTTTAACTGTATAATGTACAATTTTGTTACTATTTCTTAAGCAACAATAATGACTTAAGTGGCAGTATTTTTGATGAATTAGTGGTTGAAAAAATCACCTAAAGAAACTTTTTCTGGAAGAGCAATTAAGGGGTAGTTTTCTTTCTATTGAATGGTGTATTCCAAATTCTTCTCTGCTTATCAAAGCTTCCAACTATAGCAGACTGTTTTACATCACCTAGTCGATTTGCAAACGCGTTATAATAAGCTAATGGATCAACATTCTCCAATACTCTCACTGATTTGCCTTGCTTTTCGTCGATAAGTATCTGTCCATCTTCAGATTCACACCCTGAGGCAGAGACTTTTATGTTCTTGACACCAAATGTTGATTCTAGTACAGAATGATCATCAGCCAAAATTACTGCTCCAAGGATTTCTCCGAGAAATGTATCCTGTTATGATACAAACATCGCAAAAGATATTGAAAAAAACGCGTTCAGTGTTAAGAGGACAAAAGTTAGGATAAATTGAAATGAGATTACCATATGTTTGTATTTAGGATGTCTCTTTTTCAAGTGGTGTAGCCTTGAGAGCAAACGCCTTGCGAAGATTGCTTCAGGTGTCCTTTTAGTCAGGTTAAGCATTTCAAGAATTTCAGGAAATGCACTGACTTTCTGCTGAATGCCAAGTGGAATGAGAGTGATATTAAGATCTGAACTCAAAACTGTTTGTGCAGCTAGAGGGTCAAGAAACATATTCAGTTCTGCGAATCTATTAGAAGGAACGTTGATCACATTTCCATTCTCAGTGTTATCATGATTCATGTGTCCTCCAACAATTATTATATCCTGCACCAGAACATAAAAGGCATTGCTGCCTATATTAGTATAGTTATTGAACGAGTAATCCCGCCCTGG
Source organism: Solanum sitiens (assembly GCA_016801875.1). Taxonomy (NCBI): domain Eukaryota; kingdom Viridiplantae; phylum Streptophyta; class Magnoliopsida; order Solanales; family Solanaceae; genus Solanum; species Solanum sitiens. Next base: position 1,253,169 of record JABWTJ010000225.1, read on the forward strand.
CTCTTTCTCAAAGGGTAGAGGAAATGCTTGCCTGGATAGCTTTGGTCGTATTCTCGCCTGTAAGAACGATCTTTGCTATATTAGTCAATGGACCATTTGTTAAAATGGTAATCTTAGATCCTGGTTTGAGTGATTTCACTGTTAACTCCCATACTTCTAGTGCTAGAGGTTGTCTGAGTTCCGGCTGATCAGTGTCTCGGAGCGCTCCATATTTCATAGAATTTTCAGCTGTATATCTGAAATCGTTTAGATGAAGCAGATAGATCAGCATAACTGCACACTAAACAAATGGACATGTGAAAGGCATGAAATGTTAATGCTTTACTGTTTTTCCTTTAGGCAAATGATTGACACTACCTAGACCATGTACCTGCGAGGACTTCGTGGCAAAGAACGAGATAAACCATAAAGAGTGTCGGAGTCGAGGAATCCACCACAACCTTGTGGGATAACCTTGTTGTACTTGCAGTCACCAACTGCATAGAAAATAGGATCAGACTGGTTCATTGCAAAAACATCTCCAAGGCCCACGGGAATGTCATCACGACCCATCATATGAAGCAAATCATACACAGAATCAATTGTTGCAGCATTCGCCCAGCCAGTTGGACTCACAATTATAGCCTGAATGGAAGAAGATATTGCACATTGACAAGCATTGCTACCTCAACTTAGTTATTTTACAAAATTTAGTCCTTTTATCTTAGACTCAGCCTGTTTCTGCAACGTCACTCGGGATAGAGGATCTAAATCAAAATAGAAGTCCATTTACCTTCAGATTAATTTCTTCTATTGGTAACTTAAGGAGGTAAAAGAGCGCTAGAAAATCTCCAGCACTCATATCCATATCAAACACAACATTCTTTCCAAGATGTTTGCCTCTGAAATCTGGTTTGTAAAGTACTTTTCTGTAATAAGGAAATTGAGTAGAAAAGTTAAATCGTCCAGCGTTTTCTCTTTTGTTCATAACCTGTAACCATGATAAATATACTATTAGTTCTAAAATGGTCTGTGATTTTAACTTACATATGAAAATGCAACCAATTTAGACCAGAAATTTGTAACTTACATCCAGAAAGCTAACGAAAAACTCTCTGTCCAGTTCACTATTAGCATTTCGATTGGGTTTTGCTCTTATAGCAACAAGAATAGGCACTCCTCCTGGACCAAAAACTTCTTTTGTATAACCATCCTGATAAACACCACCAACTCAGAATACATAACAGTACAAATTTAAGTATAGAGAAGTGAATGAAAAAACAGAAAGAAACGAAGAAAATCATACCATGAATAAGGAGTTAAATTATGCTTTTGCAAGTTACAACTAAATATCAACTTTACTAGAGACAATAACTAAAAAACATAATCCAGATAATGACCTGAAACAATTCATCACCTGACATCTGCCTCTCCTGTTCTTATCTATGCAGAATGGATCGCGAAGCTTAGTCTGAACATGGCCGCTGTGAACTTCATTTCGTGCTACACTGAACTTTGGAGTTATATGACCATCAAAAATAGGATTTGATCCATCAGAGATCCCATATGGCTTGTTTGAAGTAACTATAGTGATATTGATATACTCCATTTCTGCAAACTCATTTTCTCCGTGCTGGTTGTGTTGTTTCTGCATGATTGAAGCAGCTACACCAGACATAAAGGAGTCCCACATAAAATAACTCTGCGTTTAGCAACACAAAATAAATCTGCATTTAGCAACATTGTCATCAGTAAATCACATTTTCACTGATGTTTTCATATAACTATGCATTTACTAAGCTCAACGTTCCTAAAATATTACCGTGTTGAATTGGTCATCAAACCAAGTATCACGAGCCATTTTCAATGACTTGAAACAGTATTGTGCCTCGTAAGTATGCTGATTCTTCTCAAAAGATTCAATAAACTTTTCAGTCACTGGAATGGTGTTTGTGGCATCCAATGGGACAAGAGTTACTGGAATGCCGGAATGAATTACCTACAGCATAAGAGAACGATGACAGTTGCTTACTAATAGGATTAGTTACCGCATATACGCAGGGAAAGGCCTATTGATTTCTGTATTACCTGATATGCAGCAAAAGGATCCATAAAGAAATTGAACTCTGCGTAAGGGTTGCTTGTGTAATCTGTGAATAAATTGCCAAGGTCACCACATTGCTGCGGTTGGCAAGAGGAGCTGACATTCTGAGGACAGCACCCTGTAGGATTCCTTGACCTTACTCCACCTCCCATTATGTAAATGTGCTCAACATTTTTCTTTAAATGTGGATTACTTAGGAGAAATAGCGCAAAATTTGTATGTGATGCGATGAGAAAAACCACTGTAGGCCCAGATGAAATCGTGTTGATCATTACTTGCTGCACCGTTGGTTGTCGAAGAGGTGAATAATGTCTCTTCCCCTGTTGATAAGTGGAAGATGAACATGTTATGAAAACATTTTAAACATACAAGAAAAAGTTACATAATTTGTGCAAACACAGTCTGCGTACATTCTACCCGCCCCATATCCCACTTTATGGGATTTCATTGGGAATGTTGTTGCTATGTGCCATAACATTGTGACTGACAGACGGCAAACAAAGACAGATTTAAGTAGGCATGTGCTCTTTGGTTGATTAAGCGATATTCTGCCGTTACATTCAACCATACTTCAGACTGAAGTTAAAGTGTCTAATTCTGTTTCTTCTTGTGTAAAACCAGAAAAGATGTGATTAAGGCAGCTAGACAAAGTAATACCTGTGGGAGGAAGCTCTTTCTGAATCCAAAATTAGAGTCGATATCCAAACGTCCTCCGGGACCTACAGGAATAGCCTGTCTGTATCTACAATAACCAGCTGTAGCATTTCCCTAACAAATCATTGAAAAGTTAGCACACTCAAGATTTCAAGTAAAACGAAAAATTATGAAGACGTTTAACTAAAGCAAATGATTCTTGACTTACATAATAGTACCAAAAGTAGAGCAAATGAAAAATTTATGTTCACCTGATCAATTATAGGGAGATATCCACCAACATCAGGCATAATGGTACCATTAGGAAGTATTCCTCCTTCACCTCCCACACCAACAGCAATATCGTCACGTCCCATCATGTAAAGCATATCATACACTTGATTTACAGCATGTCCTGAATCAGTCCATCCATTTGTGCTAATAGTTATTGCCTGCATCAAAAAAAATAACTCTCAATATACTAAAATATATCCCTTCCATGACATGCTTTCAACAAAAAAAAAGCAAACCTTTAAGTCCATTTGTGATGTGTTAAGTTTCAAAAGGTAGAAAAGAGCAAAGAAATCATCAGTATCCATATCTGTATCGACAAGAATTCGATGACCTTTTACTCCATTTGCCAATAATATTAACACCATTGTTAGCATTACAACAAGTTCATGTAGCAGCAACATCTTTTCTTTCTCCTTCATCACAACTTTGCTTCTGATTTTCTTCAAACTATTAGTTATTAATAGGAATAAACAGAAAGGGCTGTAAATTAACAGAAGGAATGTTTAAGGGATTTTATAGACACAATAAATTCTTTTATATAATATTAGCATCAATTTAAATGATCAATGGGGTACAAAGTAACACTTTGCTCAACAAAGTACAAATTTTGTCTGGGATATATAAATTTGAATTCGCACTCAAAAGGTAAAAGTGATCCCTACTTTATTTTGGGGCTCTTCAAATCATTTTCTTTAATTTTTTTACACCTATTTGCTAAAAGAAATTGTAGGCCAAAGTATTTTTATTGATGACCTAATTTTGTGTGATATCTAAGTTTAGAGAATTTTTACTGTATAGGTTTGGTAAGAATAAAGTTATGTCTCTTACAACATAATTTATTGGTTTTAAAACTGAATTTATGTATCTATTGGCATAAGTTCTTAGGAATTAAGTTATATCTTTTTACTGTATAACTTGTGAATTATGAATCAAACATATGCCTCTATTGGCAAAGTTTTTTAAGAGTTAAGGACATAATTTGTAATTACATTATGATACAAAATATAAATTTATGCCACAATGGTAGAGATATTTTCGGCCAATTTAGCTCTTAGTATATATTTTCTTCTGGTTTTTTTATCTTAAGTGACATTCTAGATATATTATGTCATGTAGGACATGTGTGTCTACTTGTTCAATTTTATAATATTTTAAGTGCTTACTTGTACACATTCAAAGTTGGAGGGCATAGTTATTCGTTAGCGCCAAGTTAATGATCGTATTATGCCTATCTTTTATCTTAAGATATACTAGAGATAACTGGTGACTAATCGTTAGGATTTTCAATCACAAATGCTAAAAAGATTCTAGCAGTTCATCAAAAATTGTGGTAAAAATTGTAATGATCACCATAACTTGGTATTAAGACAAGTCTTGTGACTGAAATACTAATGATTCATCATGATTTGGAACCAAAATTTTGATAATCACCATAACTTAATATTAAGAAAGTGTTGCCCAATATGAAATAAAACATTCAGGTGGACCACCAAAAAATTTGCTCCAACTTTTGGCTAAATGGTTATTTTTTTGCACTATTTTGTTAAAAAGGTTAAATCTTAAATAGTGACAGCAAAAGATTCTATTTGTGTAAATCACCTTTTTAAAAACATTTGTTTTCTTTTACTTATTCTATTTATGAAATCAAGAGAGAATTAATTACGTAATTTTTCTATAAGTAATTATTTTTGTAAAAACTTATTGAAATACTAGTAGTCAAATTTAACTTTTCGAAATATAATTAATAAGAACAATCGATAAATAAATATTTATCCAAATTACAATCTAAAACAATCATAACAGAGTCTAAAATCATATACACATCATCTGGAGTTATTCTAACCATATTGACTTGACTATCATGAGGTCTTTTCTTGTAGTTGGTGCAATTAGAAGTTTTTTAACGATACATTCTTTCAGTAGTATGTAAAATACATGTTATCTCTAATAACTAAAGTTTTTAGATGAGATAGTCACACATTTCAACATGATATCAGAACAAGCAACGATCATGAGGTCGAATCTCACGGCTGTCAAAAAAATTTCCACGTGTCTGCACATGAAGGGGTGGGGGGTGGGGGTTATAATTAGTTCTTGTAAAGCACTCCAACTGTGTGTTGAAATATGGCTCCAATAGGTGAGGTTAATTCATCATGTTTTGTCATTAAAATGGAAAGAGGATGAGGCTGCAAATTGGAGAGTAGCAAGTGACTGCTGACAAGTATGATCTCTACTTTTGCCTTGTTTTTTTCCCAAAAGGAATGGGGCCTCACCAAAATCTTGACAAAACAAAATCTTCAATAAGATCCTTTAAGTATTCACTCACTATACTTGGGACAATATTTCAACCATCAATATTTTACGATTAGTGTTTACATTAATTTATGTGTATTTCAATTATTTCATCATTATTTATTTCAATGAGAAAAGTATAATGACATCCGCCATGCGTGTAAGCAAATAGTCTCATGGACAAATAACTATAGAAATAAACATCAAGTAGCTATTTTTAAGCCGATTTGTATTTAGACTTTAGCCAATTATTTAACTAAGTTTAGCCAAATTGCGGATAGTTCCTTCTCATTTTCCTTCGTAAAACCTGTGAGTCTGAGATTTTAAATTGCTTATGTTCAATCTAAAGGTGAACCATTACAATCGAACATAACTCATGTCGTATGTTAATTGCATTTGAACTTTATATTCTAATTTGAAATTTTAAACTCAAAAGCTTTCGTTAAACTTTAAAATTGTGTAAATTTAAACTATTCCTTAATTAAAAGGTCCTAAAACGACTATTTGTGCTCATCTCCCTAAATCACATATATTTAATTTTTAAGATTCAAATTTTAGAATGATTAACCAAATAGATATGATAACAAATGAAATAATCCATTCAACTTAACAAAACTCTGTACCAACATGTGTAGGTGTCCATGTAGTGTTACTTTTAAGTCCAATCAGTTAACTTTTGTCATGCCTCTAAACCGATTATTTTGTCTGTCACTAATTATTTTTTCATTTTTAAATTGACATATTTATTAAAAGATAATAAGTGATATCGTGAATTTATCATTTTACATTTATTTATTATAAAGTTGATGAATTAGAAATTTAAAATTTTCAAGAATATCTATTTTTTTCAAAGTAATTAATTAAGAGTATAACATGTAAAGAAAAATTTTCTTTCTTGATTTGTTAAAATGAAGAAGTAAAAATAGAAAATTCAACAAGTAATTAGGGATAGAAAAAGTATTAAATTTACTCTCTTTTTTTTCGTATTTGATATTTATATTGAAGCTCGATTAATTTAAATTTACATAATATAGATTTAATATCTATATTAATATACGATTAATCAAATTTCACATAGCATATTCAGGATAAAACATATCATATCAAAGATTTTTCTTTATATTCAGAATACGATAATCGATGTCTTTGTTAGTTTATGAATAGCGCAATTTATTAGTGGAAAAAACAAAGATTCCAACGGATTTACAATATATTGATGTCGGTAAGATTCTTTGTCGTGTAATTAGAGCACAACTAACATTACCTTGTCGACAAAAAAAAAATCCAACTTAATTCATTTGTTTGACCTAAATTAAAGTGAATATCAACATTGAGAACATCAAAAAATTGTTTTAAAAAACACCAGAAAATGGACTTATTTTCTTTAAGTTACTTCCCTTGAATTTTCTTCACTTTATACTATTTATAATCTTGGTGGTGCATGGGCCTAATATTTATTTATAAATTTTTTAAAATATTTTAAAATTTAAATATTTTAAAATAATTTATATATATTTGTGGAGTTAATACGTCATGTAGTCACTCAACTATGCACTTTTCTATCAGAAAGTCACTTATCTTTCAATTTTAACTCAAAAATCACTCAACTATGCATTTCTCTCTCATAAAGTCACTCAACTTTGAATTTTAATTCAAAAGTCACTCAATTATCCCCTCTTTCCTCAGAAAGTCACTCAATCTATTAAATTATGTTTTTAATTAAAATTTGTTGATATTAATTGTTTATATAACAAACCAAAAAATAAAAAATAAAAAATACCATTTAAATTATTTAGTAATCCATCCACCAAACCCGGTCCATTAAAAAAATAATATGATCCACTTTATATTTTTCAATGGGTCGGGTTAGGTGAATGGGTCACTAAATGATATTTTTTATCTTTTAAAATTTTGATTTGTTATATAACTAATTAATTTCAACAAAATTTGATTTAAAAAGTAATTAAATAGATTGGGTGACTTTCTGAGGAAAGAGGAGATAGTTGAGTGGGTTTTGAGTTAAAATTCAAAGTTGAGTGACTTTTCGAGAAAAGAAGAGATAGTTGAGTGACTTTTGAGTTAAAATTGAAAGTTGAGTGACTTTCTGAGAGAAGAGTGCATGGTTGAGTGACCATATGAGGTATTAACTCTATATTTGTGTGATTGTAAATTATTTCATTAAGTCTAAAGTGAATACTTGATAAATATAATTAATATTGGTTAATTTGAAATTGTGTTAGATAATTTTTGTTCTACAATAAATTATATATATTTGTGTGGTTGTAATAATCTCACTCTTTTTTTCTCAAAACCTAATGTGAGAGGGCTCATTGAGAATCGTATTTTTTTTTAATCTAAGAAGTTGCAAAAATTTACACAAAAATATCAGCGACATTCAAGTAATAACGCTATAACTAAAAGAGATGAATTTTAAAATTAAAAACAAACTAAAATGTAACACCCAAAAAATTTATAAGCTAAGACCGGAACCATTCTTTGTTTGTGTATAAAGTCGTACGAAGTGATTGTTGATTGTGTATAAGTGTTAAGGTCAATTCTTTAGTATGAAATAGATTTGGAGAGGAATATATTAAGGTCACAAGAATGCCCTAGCACAAGGTTGAATTGAAAATTTCCTTACCGACTGAGTTTTGATATAAAATTCTACTTAGGTCAACTTTAAACACTCATCTCTCAACCGATAATGAATTAGGTGGCCTATGACAAATCAATTAAAGGTATATGAGTCTTCTTTCTAATGCCATCATGTTTTTCTTATTTCGAATTTGGAGTAAAAGTTTATGGTCATTTTACTGGAACATGTTCAGATTGGAAAATTTGGTCCATTTGGCGACTCGCTGAATAGGTTGTTGAATCGCCGAATTAGATCGTTGGATTGCCCAGAAAGCCTTAAGTATCTATCTATTTTGACGATCTAAAGCCCTCATTTGGTGAACCCCTATCTATTTCAGCAATGAGACATTCAAATCACCGCTTTAATCGATGAAATTCATTAAAAGGTCGTTATCTTTTATTTTTATGGTCTTCATACATTCCTAGAAGGATATTTCTGACCCTTTTTACCCTCAATTAACTTTCCTATGTTCATCTTACAACATACGTATAGCAACTCTCAAATCCGCAATTCTCATTCTTCCAAAGATCAAGAACTCCAATATCCAATTTCTCAAGATCTAAAGGCTCCAAGTTCAAGATTCTCTTAAATAAATCCTAAGGTTTCAATCAAGATTCTTCTCCACATTTTATCATCAAGAAAATCGCAAAGAAGACAAAAACTAGGGTTTTAAGTCTTTCAATCATGTTCTTCTTCAAATTTCTTCAAAAACTTTGTTCTTCCAAGTATATAAGGTTGTTCATAGTGTTGGACAAGTTCATTCTCACGCCCTACATCTGAATTCAGTCAGTAAAAGTTCAGTTCAGCTCAGTACTTTACCCACAATTTTCATGAAATTCAATATATGGATTGAGTTTCTTATTTGTATCCCTAGTTCTTGATTATGATATTTTATATATTGATATCCTTGAGTTGTTAATCATGCTTATATTTCACATGAGTTCTAGTTGATAAGATTTTATTGAAAGCCTTTGTGCATTTATTTTCATGCATTGATTTTGAATTTTAAAGTGAGTTCAAGAATATGATAAAGTATCTTTTGAGAAGAGTGTCGATCCCGTGTAGCAATCGGTTTCATAATTTAGAGAAATCACTAATTAAAATTTAAAACACTTGAAAAAATAAAAAAAAATTAAGGCTAAAGCAGACACATCAACGAAGACAAGTCCATTTCAACTCTTCTGTAAAATAAAACAAAGATTCTATTTCATAAAGGAAGTTAATGCTGAAGCAGACACATCAATGTATCGTGTCTGCTACACCTCAACTCCCTCTTATATAATAAGAGAAAAAGGGAGTGAAGGCGGAACAGACACATCAATAGAGACGTGCCTACTTCACCTCAACTTCCTCTAATATAAAAAGAAATTTCCAAAATAGAGCATTGAGGCTAAAACAAATACGTCGGTGTGTCTGCTTCACCTCAACTAGAGCATTGAGGCTAAAACAAATACGTCGATGTGTCTGCTTCACCTCAACTCTCTCTTATATAATAAGACAAAAAAAAAAGATAATTAATATTATAACAGACACGTCGACATAAATTACCTCGATTCCCTCTTATTATATATAAGAGAAAATGCAATTGGGGAAGGCACTAGATTCCAACTTTTTCAGAAAGTTGACAAAGAAAATTGGAAGATGCAATACATGGAAATAATGTTCTATCCACCCACCCAAAAAAATCCATGCCTTAAAGAGGAAATAAATTAGAATTATAAAATATTTAGAAGGGCGGTGGTGAGGTATATTGACAGAATATTTACTATGACTTTGTACAAAGAGAGTTGATTTGTCAATTTTAACACCTTATATCCATATATTCTCCACCACAATATGATATAAGGCACTAACTTTTCTTTATTACAAGTCTCAGAATTAATGAGTCCACTTCATTTTCTTTTCCACATTGTGGTGGAGCATGAAATCATGTAAACAACGACAATAATAACTATCCTCCGATTCCAAACAAATTAACACTATTACAAAATTATTATTTTTTATTTAAAATGTTTGAGATTATTTTTTTATAGATATTTTAATTAAATCAATAAGAAAAGCAAATAATAATATTTTTTTTAAAAAAAAAGTTAGGAAGCTTTCTAATATTTTTATGAGAATTTATTTCTTATTTTGCATTTCCTTAGTGAATTGATTCGGTGAAAAATGAGTGAAAAAATTATATTTTATAACATAAAATTTTCACTGATTTGTGATAGAAAAACTTTTGTTTCTGATAATGTAAGATCAACTAAATGAATCATCATTTCTTTCATTTAAACTCATGATATCATATCATAATATATATATAGCTACTTAAAAATAATTAATTACTCTCCATAGCTATAGTATGATAATTATAATTTGTAGCTACATGTTATTTGGAGGAGAGAGGCGAGCGAGACTGGGAGAGAGAGGAGAGAGGCGAGAGAGAGGGGGAAAAGAGTGGGAGAAAGGTGAATTGTATATGTATATTGGTTAGATAATTGTATATTATAGATATGTAATTGTATATATGGCAAGCGAGATTGGGAGAGGGAGGCGAGAGGCGAGCGAGATCGAGAGAGGGAGGAGAGAGGCGAGCGAGAGAGGGAGGAGAGTGGGAGAGAGGTGAATTGTATATGTATATAATTGTATATGACTGTATATTATACATATACATTTGTATAAATGGCAAGCGAGATTGGGAGAGGGAGGAGAGAGGCGAGCGAGATTGAGAGAGGGAGGAGAGAGGCGAGCGAGAGAGGGAAGAGAGTGGGAGAGAGATGAATTGTATATGTATATAGGCTAAAAAATTGTGTATTATACATATTTATTTGTATATTCTGGCGAATTATACATATACAAACATGACTAATTATACAAACTCGAAGTCAGCCCACGTAATTAATATATAATGTTAGTCGCGAGTGATAATTATAGCAAACTATAGCTATGATGAGTAATTAAATAGTATAAATTTGCTTATCCGCATAATTTTCCATATATATATATATATATATATATATATATATATATATATATATAAGAATTTATTTTCAAGTGGTAGTTATCACTTATGTAAATCTTTTCTTTTATCGTGTTCTATCTAATTTAACTAAGTCTTGATTAAATCAAATATTTGAAAATCTTTTTGAAATTACTTTCTTTCATGTAGTTTTAAATTTATACTATATCCCCCTTTAACTTCTTCTTTTTTTTAAAAAAAAATTGAAAATAAGGAAAGAAAAAATAAAGATAATGAAAATTGAACCAATAAGGTGCTACAGGGATTCCTCATCCTCTTTTAACTTCAAGTTATGTAAACGATTTTTTTCTTATAAAAAGAAGAAGAAGAAGAAGATACAAATTAAAAGTGTGGATAAGAAGAAAAAATAATCAAAAAGGAAAGGAATTAGCTAGTCTATACAAGCACAAAGTTATTTAGAGAACTTGTTTTTTTTTTAAAAAAGTGACTTTACTTTCTACCACAAAAAAATAATTCCATGACAGTCTTGGTCAAAACTCAATAAAGCAACCTCCTAGAAAAAGAAACAATAAAGCAAACCCAAACTAAATCTAAAAGATTTTTGTTACTATGCCAAAATCTTTGGCTCGTTACTATTAGCACAAATAAACAAGTATTTTTGGATTTTCCCTCTTGCAAACTAAACACACACATATAACATGGTATATTGGAGTGAATGTTGATGTAGGTTTTTAATGATGATAAATAAATTATGCTTGTTTTAAGATTGCGTTTTAATTATGCATGATCGATAAAATAATAAGGAAGATAGTAAAAAGAATTAGCAATAATATAAGTTATTGCTAAATTACCATGAAGTAATTCATGTGACTGATGTGGAAGTAAGAATTGAGACGCAAATCAGGAACGTTTTAAGTTTGTGGGATCAATAGTTCAAGGAAATGGGGTCGAGATGGATGCATAGATCAACATATTAGGAGAGATAAAGATCATGAAAGCAACTATCTGAGGTAAGGTGAGAGTGACCTCCGTGGTGGACAAGATGTGGGAGACGCAACAAAGATGGTTCAGACACAGAAGAAAAGACACACAAATGCCCTAATGGAGAAGTGTGAGAAATTGTCTATAGTGGTATAAGAAGAGATCGGTTGAAGAAGTTTTCGCAAGAGGTGATTAGACAGGACATAGATAAAAGATATGAAAGGTCGAGAACTATGATAGAAAGTTAATAGGTCAAGCTTTAGCCAGTTCCTTTTTCAAAATTGCTATTATTACTCCCCTACTATCCTATTTTTCAATTTTAGTATCACATGTTGTTTCGTTTGCTTTAGTTATCATATTATTTTGTGTTTCTATTGTCTCTTCTTCATTGTTTTCACATGACTTTTTTGTAATTACAATTGCTTTCCATACTTTTTTTTTATATGTTTTACTTGATTTTAGGGTCTATCAAAAGTAATCTCTCTATGTTTGAGACAGGGGTAAATTTTACCTATTCTCTACTCTCCGCCTATCCTATTTTGTGGGACTACACTGCATATGTTATGTTGTTGTTTACTTGAGCTAAGGATCTATCAAAAATATTCATTCTATCTTCACGATAAAATGCATGCTAATGAGATTAGTGTATATATGAATCCTTTATGTCCATTCTACTCCGCATCAATCTATAAATGAATCATTGTAATTTGGCTATGCAACATCCTGCTTTCTAGAAACAAAAAAGATTAAAAAAAACCTACATGGCTACACGATGTCAATGATCCTTGGTTTAGAGACAATGATAACAAGTATCCATCATAACTCGTGGCACATAAAAACATTAGAAAAATAAAGAGAGATGAGTTTGTATACTAGTAGTAGTAGTAGTGGTGTTCTTTAATTATAAGATATAGAGAGTACTAAGTGCACAATGGATTGGTCAAAGCACTTTAGGCAACCACTAATACATTTTTTTATGGCTAAGCTAAGTGTGATTGTAATCATGATGATAATGAAACCATAATATAGGAGCCTGGTAATTATGTATTTCAAAGAATACCACACTTATTGAGTTCATTTGCAATTTTTAAAATCAAAAGAGGAGAGGTATATGTTTTGAAACACTTAAATATTGGATAAAAGTTTGATATCATCTACTTTATGGTATGACCACGAGTCCTTTTTACTTTTTGGTGACCACCAAACCAGCATGACCTAAGTCCTAACCTGTGCTACGTGGAACTCTATTATATCTTACTTTATATTAAAGTAATGATCATGTTGATTGTGAAACATATAGATAAGTTCTACTTAGATGAAACTTCCAAAAATATGGTTTCTCAATCAACTAAGTAGATTAAAATCATTGGAGACTAAAAGGAACACATCTCATCAGATGATTCATTTCACTTACCTATGCATTCATGCCAAAATTATCTGATACATGTGCTTGTGGAAGATAACAAATATAATAAAATAATCGACATGCATACAAGTTGATCCGAACACTGAAACAAGCCTTAGGCATGACTAAGTGGATGGGGGACCGTGAGGCAAATCAGTGTTGAGCTCCCCACCATAGGTGCAAATAATAGTAAGTGGATGGTGATGCAATGGAAAACGTAGTGCTCAAAAAATGCAAAATTAAGGAAACTCGTTGACATTGCTACAAAGTTTTATTAGTTTTAAAATGGGAAAATAAAAAGGAGGGGAAAACATTATCAATAAATTGGTGACAATGATAGTGCTATTCCCACCCAAGAAAGCACAAGTCAGAGCTTTTAAAATATTTTTTACCCCACAAAAAGAAAAAAAAAGGTGAGGGTGACTTATCCACAAAAAAATACTTTTTTTTAAAATAAAAGTATGTTGGTCGAATATATTTTTCCAAATGCATGAACCACAATGTCAAAATTCTTGCAACACAATCCATTCAAAGTTGAAAAATTCTATTGAACAAAATTAAACTATTAGAGGATATTGGAACCAGTGTAACATTTTCAACTAAGAAAAGTTTAAATATGTAAAAGTAGATTTGTTTCAGATTTTTTATTAGACCAAAATAGCAATGGTGAAGTTCATCGATTATCATCATTACCGAGTTTCACACCTTAACTATCAGTTGTTTTATTTTTCTACATGGATTATCACCATCTATGTATTAAGACACACATCAACTATCAGTTTTTCCATTATTTTTTTACATGAACAATGGTGATTTCCTATTGGTCTTTTCCCTAAAACTGTTCTGAATTAGGACATTATTAGCTCAGGGCTGAATCTTGGGCCAACACAAATAGGGACACTTCTATAAGGGGATTGCCCTTATTTGGGCTGACAACTCTTTTCTAATTTTGTCCAAACCCAGTCCTACAACAAATTAGGGTCCAATTAGCTGGCAGAAATGCCAAAACTGAGCCACTAAAAATCGGGTAGGAATATCATTTCCTTTTTTTATGTGATAACTAATAACTAAATGACATTAACATACAACATGCATGATGGAAAGAGAAAGGCTTTATAGCCGAGGGTCGATTAGAAACCTATCTACCTCACACAAGGTAGGGATAAGATCTGTATATAGCCCACGCTCTCCAGACATCACTTGTAAGATCACACTAAAGTATGTTGTTGAAGTTGTGTTATATCTGAACCAACTTACGCACACCTCAACTACAGGGAAAAATACAACATAATTAATTAGTTATGCGAATAATGAAATGCACCATGGAAAAATAACCCAGAGGTTACGGGTAGGGATGGCAATTTCAGCCCATATTAGTGAAATGAAACAATTTTGTCCATATTAAATTAAATGTATCACTCATATTTTCTTTCATTTATTTAAATGGGTTAATATGGTCTTCAACCTATTTAAGCTCATACAAATATGGATAAAATGGGTTAACAAGAGAATCCACATTCAGCTCATATAAGTGAGAAATGAAACAATTTTATTTTTAATTTTTGGAAACAAAAATAACTAGGAGTCAGTTGGTCGAAGGTGGGGGTGCTGGGGGCAGGGGGTAATTTTTTTTTTCTTCTGAAAAATAGATTTTTTTTGTTTTTCGAAAACAAGTTTTTTTAGGGGTAGGTTGGTGGAAGGTCGGGGGGGAGGGGGCAGGGGGTAATTTATTTTTTTTTCTGAAAAATAGATTTTTTTTTTTTTCGAAAACAAGTTTTTTTAGGGGTAGGTTGGTGGATGGTCGGGGTCGAGGTGGGGGGGGGGGGGCAGTGGGTGCCCAGGAGAGGGGGTAATTTTTTTTTTTTTTTGAAAAAACAGATTTTGTGGGGTACGTTGGTGGAAGGTCGAGGGGGGAGGGTTGTTCCTGGGAGAGGGGGTAACTTTTTGTTTTGTTTTTCGAAAACAAAAAAATTCTAAGGGTAGGTTGGCGGAAGGTCGGGGTCGGGGTGGGGGGTGAGGGGGTGGGGGGCTGGAGAGGGTAACTTTTTTTTTTCTTGAAAAAACAAATTTTTTTCGTTTTTCGAAATAAAATATTTTCAAGGATATGTTGGTAGAAGGTCGGCGTGAGGGTCCCTATAAGGAGGGGTAATTTTTTTTTGAAATAAATTTATTTAATGGGTTAGAACCACTTTGTCCAAACCATAGTTGACCAAATTCATATTTGTCCACATTATATTTGGATGGATTGTAATCCAAACTATTTTTTCTCAATCTGTATTTAACTCATCCAAAACCGATCCAATCCAATAATTTGCCATCCCTAGTTACGGGCCACAAGCTTTGCCCGTTTCTCTTTGACCTTAGATTGACAGACGCATGGCCAGCAAATTTGGGTGTTTTGGTGTTAGTTATATACTAGAATACGCCCAATACCAATTCCCAAGTTGGTGCACCTGTATAACCTTCAAATCTCTACTAATACTTACTCAACACTTTGAAGTAATAGATGTAAGTTCTTCAAAATCTCTTACTCCCTCCGTCCCATTGTATGTGACACCATTTGACTCGGCACGAAGTTCAAGAAATAAATGAAAACTTTGAATTGCTTACTAATTGTCCTTCAAGTGTAGACTCATTTTTCTCTCATTCTCATAAATATATTAAAGTATTATTTAAAATTAAGTGGGACCAACAAGAATAAAAGAGGAATTGCATCTTTAAATACTTACCATATAAGGAACTGTGACATTCTTTTTGGGATTGATCAAAAAGGAAATGGTGCCACATAAAATGGGACGAAGGAGTACATAATTAAGTCTGGCTTCAGAAACTTTTGAAGAACCTTTCAGGTTAAGGTAGGAAGTTTGTAAATGGATCAGAAGTATCATGATTATGAGGTGATGAATTTATGATAGAGTTCACAGAATTCATCAAGATGGTCCATACATACAGGCTACGGCCTACCAAGAGCTCGAAGAAACACAACTAAATCAATGATTCAATATCAATATTGAAAAACTGCAAATTCTTCATTGTTGCAGCTAAGATTGTGGAATGATCTGTTTGTATAATGACTTACCCCCTCCCCTTATATGGAAGTTTTTTCCATTGGCAATGACGCAAAAGGTTTGGCACCATACTTCTACTAATATCATTTTATAAATAACTTCAAGAGTTCTAAAACTCAGAGCTATTAAACCAATCAGCTTAGTGTTTTATCTGAAATTTTGCTTTTTCAAACGAAATTCCATTATCATTTAAACATTTTATTCAACTACTACTTGTTCAATTATACAAACCAAACTATTATTACTCCTTCCCTAGTCAAATATACTGTAATAAAAAAAATGGGAAAGAGGGAATACAAGTCATTTCGGAAGTTCAATTATTCATTTCTCCCCAGGCAACTAAGTGGAAAAAGCACATTTTATTTACAATCCCTTTGGGAAAGCACAAATATTATTATCAGTTTTAGAAGTCATGCAGACAAGAAGTTCAGGGACTGGTCTTACAAAAGGCAATCTTATTCCCCTAACATATTAAAGTCAAGTAACGAAGTAAATGTACTATGCATACCACACTCTCGTTTCCTTGCTAGGGAACCAAATACGCAACTTCTATGGTAAGACAATAGAAATATTTAGAGCACACGCTATCTAAGAACAGTAAAAGAGAGCCAACTTTTACATGTAAGAAAATTATACTAAACATAAATTCTACTTGCTGGGGGGGGGGGAGTTTCTCAGATAAACCTACTTCTCTTGAAAGAAGCATAATCCCTTTCAGACTACAAGACAAACACTTCTGCTTCACAATGGTAAACGAGTATTTGTAGGGCAAATTCACAGAGACACAAAGGATTCTTTTAACCAAAAAGCATGCTATTCTCTCAATCTTTCTTTTCTATTTTGATGTGTTATCCACCCGGTGTCCGTTACCTGCTTTGGGAACCCGGATTCGTGCTGGGAAGTCTCGTTTGGGTTGGGGAAGGGGGGGAGGGGGGGGGGTAGTGCTCCTTACCAAACACATCCTAACCCTACACCTCAAACTCGAGATCGTTGTTAAGGATAGCGGAGTACTTACCACTTCACAACAACCTTTGGTAACAATCATGCTATTTACATAGAGTAGCGAGAGAATCTAGCAATTTAAACATGCAAATAAAAAGTAACTGGTGTATGTTCTTTCAATGAATTTCTTACTTAACATTCCTTCAAAAGAAAAATCCCATTGTTGCATCTAAAAGATATCCTTTAGGCTAGTAAACTGCTGGAAATAAATTCGACATTTACTCTCAAAAGTGAAGATCCTTGAATAAGAACAACTTGAGCTTGGATATCTTCTATTACTAATCACCAACTAAAACTTTGTAATCCCTTCTTAAATTTAAGAGCACAATAAATTCTCAATGTCAATGCTAAAATGTAACATTCCTCCCAAACAAATCATTTTTTCCCTAGAGTTAAGTAAGATCTTGTTGAGCTTTTTTCATGTGTGACACTTGGAAAACAAATCAAATTAGCATGAGATATAATTCGTGTCAAATGGATGATGATCTGTAACTAGAGGTTACCTTTATGTACAAGCTTGTTCAATTAACACAAAGACAGGAATTAGCAAACTAGAGATTTTTCCTCTTTTCTCTATTTTTTACGGAAAAGGAAAAGAACAAACGAGAGATCTAGTAAGTGGGATCAAAGTATTTAAGTAGGATCAAGAGAAATATACAGACAATTTGATTGTTTGATATTCTGATATGGACTGAAATTAGTACAAGGTGTAGCAACAATTGCAGAAACTTCAAAAGTTTGAAAGTCTCCACAACTATAACACGTTTATTCAAAGATCTACATTAACCACTAGAGACAGTCTCGACACATGAAAGTAACATTTTAAAATGCTTTACAAAACCTTACGAAGAACAATCCTCCTTGCTGCCGCGATTCCAATGTCGAGCACTCCTGAATCGGACTCATCGTGGAACCAGCTGACTGAATTCTGAGCTGCCTGAACAATTTGTGAAAATCCTACACCAAAACAATATTATATAACAATATATCAAACCTCAAAATTACAATGTTGTGATCGCTCATTTAATCATGCTTAGCTAAAAGCATGAATTATAACACTTAAAACAGAAAATTTAAAAGAAAAATAAGGCATGCATTGCATCAACAGAGACACAACTGATGGGAAGAACATTCAGAAAGTCCTACAAAGAAAACAGAATTGACAGATACAATGTAGAAACTCTAATTCGAAGAAGAGGCAAATGCACATCAATGTACAATGCAGCTACAAGGAAAACAAAATCAAGAGATACAATGTAGAAACTCGAGTTTGGAGCAGAGGCAAATGAGCATCAGTGTACGAGCAGCTAAAAGGAAAACAAAACCGAGAGATCAAACTAAAAAACTAGAATTCATATGAAGCAATTATATGTGGCCTACACACACAAATTATATACAACGTAAAACTCCAATTTGAAGCAGAGGAAAATGAGCATCAGTATACGAGCAACTACAAGGAAAAGAAAATCGAGAGATCAAACGGAAAAACTAGAATTCATTGGAAGCAAATTATATGTGGCCTACACACACAATTATATGATACAAGGTAGAAACTCCAATTTGAAGCAGAGGCAAATGAGTATCAGTGTACGAGCAGCTAAAAGGAAAAGAAAACCGAGAGATCAAACTTAAAAACTAGAATTCATAGGAAGCAATTATATGTGGTCTACACACACAATTATATGATACAACGTAGAAACACCAATTTGAAGCAGAGGACAATGAGCATCAGTGTACGAGCAGCTACAAGGAAAACAAAACCGAGAGATCAAACTAAAAAACTAGAATTCATAGGAAGCTATTATATGTGGCCAACACACACAATTATATGATACTACGTAGAAACTCCAATTCGAAGCAGTGGAAAATGAGCATCAGTGTACGAGCAGCTACAAGGAAAACAAAACCTAGAGATCATACTAAAAAACTAGAACTCATAGGAAGCAATTATACGTGGCCTACACACACAATTATATGATACAACATAGAAACTCCAATTTGAAGCAGAGACAAATGAGCATCAGTGTAGGAGCAGCTACAAGGAAAACAAAACCGAGATATCAAACTAAAAAACTAGAACTCATAGGAAGCAATTATACATGGCCTACACACAATTATATGATATTCGAAATAGAGGCAAATGAGCATCAGCAGCTGCATCTCCAATTCATGAATATAGGAAAATATTCATACAAGAATTAACAAACCTTTAAAAATCCTAGATCCATCTTTGATTCCAAGACAGAAATGTGAACAAATATCTAAACGAATTCTGTTTTCTATAAGTGGATTGAGTAATTAATGTTAACATATAGAATCAGATTTTTCTTTCTTTTTTTCAACGATTAAAGTATCAGATTGAACAAGTGATTGTAGTGAAAGAGAAAGTTGAGATGAGAGACCTCCGGAGACTGTTTGTTTGTTGTGGCGGATATCGTGAACGGTGGCGGAGATTTTCCAGTAGAGAGGCCGGCCGACGTAGTAAAGTAACAGTACTACTAAAATCGCTATAACTACTCTGAATGTCATCTTCCCCATTCTTGGGTTTCTCTTTCACACACAGATATCACCTGTTTTTTGGTATCAAAATTGTAGTCATGCCGATGACACAATACACGAACCACCTATATAATTTACGCGAACGTCGTCGTTTTCTCATGCTGGCGTTTTGGCCATAGATTTTGTCAAAGTAATATTTTAAAAAAAATATTTTGTCATAAAATTTTATTGTTTGATGCTATATATTTTTAAATTTTTACTAACAAAGTGTTTGATTATAAATTTTAAATATTTCTTTTTGTTGTGAAAATATTTTGTCATAAAATTTTATTGTTTGATGCTATATATTTTTAAATTTTTACTAACAAAGTGTTTGATTATAAATTTTAAATATTTCTTTTTGTTGTGAGATTTATAAAAGTGTTTGACTTTTTATATTTTGCAATTAATATTCATAATTGAATGTATGTAAATAAGTTAGCGAAAACTAAAAGTAAAAGAAAATAACGATGGAATAAACTTTGCGCTGAATCCACGTGGCAAACAAACATTTGCTACTATGGTAGCACTTGGATCGCTATTAGAGCAATCAGCTCTTCTCCAATCTCCACCGTTAAAATCAAATCTCAATCTAACGGCGCCAAAAGTATTTCAAACACTTTTCCAAAATTTCCAAATTTCCCGCCCTCTATCTCTCAGTATAAATACCTCCATTACCCTTTCACAAGATTCACCGTTTGAGAACTCTACATTTTCTCTGTATTTATTCAATTTCAATGGCCCGTACTAAGCAAACAGCTCGCAAATCCACCGGTGGAAAGGCACCAAGGAAACAGCTAGCTACCAAGGCTGCAAGAAAGTCAGCTCCGGCAACGGGAGGAGTGAAGAAGCCTCACCGTTTCCGTCCAGGAACTGTGGCTTTGAGGGAAATCAGAAAGTATCAGAAATCTACGGAGTTGTTGATTAGGAAGCTTCCATTTCAAAGGCTTGTGAGGGAAATTGCTCAGGATTTCAAGACAGATCTGAGGTTTCAGAGTAGTGCTGTTGCTGCTCTACAAGAGGCTGCTGAGGCTTACCTTGTTGGTCTCTTTGAAGATACTAATCTCTGTGCAATTCATGCCAAGAGGGTTACGATTATGCCTAAGGATATTCAGCTTGCTAGGAGGATTCGTGGAGAAAGGGCTTAATAATAAGCTTTTTAGGGTTTGGAGACTATTTGTCTTCAATGATTTTGCGTAGATCTATTGATGGAAGCTGGAATATAATGCTAGGATTAGTAGTGTACATCTAATAGATGTTTTCAGTTATAGTATGTTTAAACTGGTGGTTTACTAGAATTTTGGAATCTGAGTAATGAAATATGTTCTCTGTTTTGTTCAGTCAAAGATATTGCTATTACATCTGCGTGTTATTTATCATTCATTGAAGTTTGAAGCATTGCTCGCTGAATAATTGTTAGTAGGTATGGAGAGCTATTTTTGCTTATTAAGAAGCTTTCCTTATCTATGTTTGAATAGAAATTTATCATTATCCAATGTTATTGGTTGAACTTATACTGCATTTGACCTGATTATTTTTCTATTTGAGTTTAGTTTCTGGCAAAATGAGTTGTGGTGGTGCCGCTGTTGTATTTAAGGTGAGATTGGTCTATTATGAAGCTCCTCACTCTGGCAAGTTTTAAGTACGTTTTGAATTTGTATGGCTTTTGAATACTAGATTGCTTTGCGCTAATTCAGTACTATGCTTATCTAAGTTGAAGACTTGTGTGGCTTCATGATACTATATCGTATTATGGTGAGAGAAGTTTGCTGAAGTAGACCTGATTTATTTTTTTTCGTCAGCCAAAAGTTATCTGAAATGACTTTCTTGCTATGTAATTTCACTTTGTTGAGTTGTGATACTTTTGCTTGTTGTTACTTTGTGACTTGGTTGTTGGATCAATATTCAACTTTTGATCAGAATGCCAATTTGAATTGATTTGTGGAAGAATGGATTTTACTTGTACATCTGATGACTTGTTTCATAGAAGTATATGCAAACTGCTTGTTTATTAACATGTGAGATCTTATTAGTGAAGCCGCTTGTTTGAATTACTCAAAATTGAAGGTCTTGACTGTATATATAAATTTGCCAACAATTGAAGACTGAAACACTATTTCGTGATGACACTTAGGTTACACATACATATAGCTACTTTATCTAGAATTGAAGAATTTAGGTATCTTTCTTTCTGAAATGGTGTAAATTGTTCTTACTTTTACCTTGTGATTTTTGGGTATGAAGAATTTCCGTTTATGGTACTTATTCACTGCTTGATGTTGCCATGTATTTTGAGAAGGAATAAATGTATCTAGATCCCAGAATACTATCACAAAGAACTACTTGACATTTGTTATGGTCGAAAAAATCCTGATAACAAAATGGACTTTTGTTTATGTAGGTAGGAAAATGGAATTCCATTACTTTCTGCCAAGATTTGAGGTACTTTTATTCAACATTGACACACAAAGTCTTCACTTTGTGGCATTATTGGTATTTACAAGCTAAGCTGTGTTCTCTTTGTCAGTTGTCTGAAACTGAATATTATCTTTGTTATCTAAACGCTCGTGTATTTTTTTCAATATTTCACTCAATATCAATGGTTAACGACTTTTTGTGCTAAACTAGACCTTGTACAAGCTTCCTAATTGCATATTTTTTTGGCCAGAAGTCATTATATATGCTGAAGTATACTTGACTACACCAGTCTGCTAGAGAGATTGTGGACTTCTTAGACTGACTGTGATACTCAGAAAAATTAAGTTATGTTTGGAAACGAGGACACTGCCTTTTCTCTCTATTGTTTTTTAAGGTGTTGAATAAGTCAGTCTCTTGTCTTACCTCAGATTGTTGGTCTGTGTTACCTGGGAGGGTTTTTGTTTTATAAGTTTAAGTCTCGACTTGATCGAGTACTCAGTTTATGTGTAGATTGCAAATGGTTTCATCAGCGGTTGGTTCTCATTATTAATACTTTTGCAACTGAAGAAGGTAAGATTTTGTTCTGAATGTTAACAAAATGATGGAACCAATCAAATTAATCTATTTGGATAAGTAGTGTACAATCATATACTTTTTGAAAATGTTCAAGATTCTCAACCTTACCTAGACTTCTATGTGTTGATATCAGTATCTTCTGAAGGTCTGGTATGTATTTAAAAGATTTGTCAATTGAGTAGCTTTATGTATTTAAAGATTGGAACTTTTATACTCAGGTAGGTTAGCTGATGGTGAGACCAAAGACTCAAACTCCATCCTGATTGCATAAGTACCGGTGTAAGGGAATGTGTACAATAAATCAAGAGTTCATCTAAGATGATACTATATTATAATGAATTCAGAAACATAAAAAAGAATTAAGACTCAGCTAAGATCATGTCAGGATTATGTAGCCTAACAGTTATTGAGACTAGAGAGATAAATAGCATCCTGATTGTGCATACATTAGTGCAAGGGAAGTATGAATAAACTAAGAGTTGGATTAAGATGATAAAAACATATAACGAAATTCTATATTACTTCAAATAAAAAATAGTAATCATGTAGTTATTACAGCATATATTGAATCATCAGAATATCAAAACCTCTTCCTATTCAAGCAGCGTCTATTAGCAGGAGGGTCGTTAGGAAGTTTAGGCATATCGTGGTGGTCAACCATTATGATCCGTCTCTTGGCTGTCTTTTGCTCTGCTTACCTTTCCTCAAATTTCCTCTTACTTGATTCAAATTTCTTTATTTCATTGATGCTTTGCGTTTCTTTTTGCATTGGTGCAGAGCTCTGTATTGGTCTTGTAATTGCACTGCAGTTGCTGTGTTGATGAGGAGGGGCTTGTACTTGCTCGGTTGGCCACATTCATCTTCTTCAATGACGCTGGCATGGTCTTGGTTAAACCACTGGTGCACTGCTTTCTTGCTGTTGATTCCGTCCTGCATTGGGTAGGGGTCTTCTTTTCTGTACTATCAATTCTTTTCTGTTGAATACGGTCAGTGTCCATCTTCATGAAACCTTTTTGACTCTGTTTCTTGAGTTGTTTGTGTCCATCAAGATACTTCTCGATTGAAAAATCAGAAAGAAGATTTACATGAGGAGGAGCAACTTGTACATGTTTGGTGGACATTCTCTTTGTTGATCTCATAGTAGTAGTATTATGAGACTGTCGTTGTGTTCCTTCTTTATGACCATCCAAGTCATGTGTCTCTTGAGTAATTGCATTATTGCAATTGTTGTGGTTTTCCGGAGGAGCAACTTGAACAGTTTTTGAGTAAGTTATTCTAATTTTGAGTGGCTTTGTTATCTGCTTCTGGCTCTGTTGTGTTTCTTCCTCACCCTCTTCATCACCAACGACACAGTCTTCTTCCTCAAGAGTAGTGGTATCATCGTCTTCATCAAGAGTACTTACTAGTGTCGTCGTCATCATCATCGTCATCATCGAAGGTACTAGGGTTGGATATCAACCTGATTATCCTGTTTTTACGCCTTGTGAAATTGATGAGGATATTTGGTTCCAGCAACTAGGATAGCCTCTTCAATCATGTGGCATAAATCATAAGGCTTCTTGTCGATGTAATTCCATTGCATGAATACTTCTTCCATAAATCATAAGGCTTCCATTTCCTAAAACATATTTGGAAATAAACCTTCTTTACCGCCTACAAAATTAACCTTACTTTTTCTACACAAAATAGGACTAGAAGTGCATAGACGGTTACTCTTTACTCATTCTTCAAGGGATTATCATATTTTTCCATATATGCTACTTATTTTTTAGTTAAACCAATTTCACCCCTTTATTTCCTTAAAGAAATCTACCTTTTATTCGGTTTAATAATATATTTTTGGTTGAAGAAAATATTTGTCCAAATAAATAATATTAACTTGACACGGAGGTTACTTTGAAAAAAAAAAATGTGAGTTGCATGATCATTTGAGAAATTTGAAAGCTTAATTAGTAGGTGATATGACATACCACATAATCATTTAGGCAAACCATAAAATCTAATTTTTTAATATATATTATCATTCAAAGATTTATGTTGACGAACTTATCCTATTGTGAGTATTCCTAATCTTGCATAAGTGAATCGTGTTAAATAGGAAGCAAGAACAGCACTGAACAAATTTTGAAATTTGTAGTCTCCAATCAACACAACAATTGATCATATGAATCATGTTAAGAGCCCATCTCCACTATTTTATCGCAGCTACCTTCCACCAACACAAATACATATCGAGCAACTCTAAATGTAACAAAACGCTTGCTTGTCAAACCTCGCGGATATAGTGCTCACTTTCTGAATGTGAAACTTTGTATTTGTTGCTAAATGTTGGATGAATTAGATGGTGTACTCCAAATTCTTCTCTGCTCATTGAAGCTTCCAATTACAGCTGCCTGCGTTTTAGCCCCAAGTCGTTTTGCAAAAACATTGTAATAAGCTGATGGATCCACATTCTCCAATACTTTTACTGTTTTTCCATGCTCTTCATCAATACTGATTTCACCATCTTCAGATTCAACTCCAGTAGCACTCACTTTTAACTTCTTCACTTCAAACGTAGATTTTAGTGCTGACAGATCTCCAGCTACTACTACTCCAAGGATCTCACCGATAAACATATCCTGAAACGTTAGGAAACGGAGTCTGTAAGCTACATTGTGCAGACAAATATTGCAACGATGTATCTGTTATGAATATCACCAAACAAATTGCTGGAATATAGCAAAAAGACCAGGTGATAAGGAAGCATAATGAGAAATTGAGATGAGAATTATATACCACATGTCGGTATGCAGGATGGAGCTTTTGCAGGCGATACAACCTTGACATCAAGCGCCTGGCAAAGACTGCTTCTGGTGTACTTTCCAAGTAGAGCTTTTCTAGAATTTGAGGGAATGCACTGACTTTCCGCTGCATTTCAAGTGGAATGAGAGTGATATTATGTTCAGAACTCAGAACTGTTTTTGCAGCAAAAGGGTCAAGAAACATATTCAGTTCCGCAAATTTGTTACAAGGAACATTGATGACATTTCCCTTCTCGGTGTTATTATAATTGATGTGTCCCCCAACAATTAATATCTCCTGCATCAAAATTCAGAAGATAACACCTTTCACATTAATGGAAATATCGATGGTGGATATCTCAAATTCTCAACCCATGAAGCAAAACAGAGTCATTGTTATCGCAAGGATTTACATAGAGATCAATCACAACGGTATAAAACAGCTATCTAAGCTAAAGGGTGACTTAATGTGTTTATAATATGAAATCTGAAGGAGTTGACTGACAAAGGAAGTTTGCTTATGAGAGGAAAATCTACCTGAGGTTTTAGAGAAGGATCTGCAACTAAATTCTCACAGTCGAGTCAGGATGTATATATTAACATCTGGTTCCTAACTTAAGTATATTGTCTATATTCTCACCTCAAAGACCACAAGAATGGAAGAAAACTTGCCTGTATAACATTGCTTGTATTCTTTCCTTCCAGAATAAGCTTTGCTATATTAGTCAATGGGCCATTCGCCAAAATAGTAATTTTCGATTCTGGATCGAGTGATTTCACCATTGATTCCAATACTTCCAATGCTAAAGGTTGTCTGAGTTCAGGATGATCAGTATCTCGAGGAGCTCCAAATTTTACAGAATTTTCTCCTGTGTATCTGGTATTATTCTATGGCTGTTATTTCAGGAATATTTTAACTGTACAATGCTATATCAGATGATAAACATGTGAAAGTTTATATAACTAAAATGAGAAAAGTAATATGTCAATGTTTGTCAAATTTCATGAATGCACAAGGGAATTTGTTCTTTATGATAGTAGAGAATGTACCTCCTAGGACTTCGAGGTAAAGAACGAGCTAAACCATACAGAGTGTCCGAGTCTAGATATCCACCGCTACCTTGTGGGATGGCCTTGCTGTATCTGCAGTCTCCAACTGCAGAGGAAACCGTATCAGACTGGTTCATTGCGAATTCATCTCCAAGGCCCACAGGAATGTCGTCACGACCCATCATGTGAAGCAAATCATATACACAATCAATTGTTGCAGCATTTGCCCAGCCAGTCGGACTCACAATTATAGCCTGAATTATTGAAAAGAAGCTGTTTCACATTGAAAGGCATCACTTAACTATGACAAAAAAATAAATTGTCCCTGTGGAATCAACTATGTTACCCCAATAGGTTTCTCACAAAAGTGACGCTTCTCATGACGGCTAACAACAGTTTTATCCCAAAATTGAACAGAATGGAATTTAGTTAAACATAAAGTGACATTCTGATTGAGGAAATTTACTGCGACTACAACCAATGTCTGATCAAGCTTAATATTTTCAGTTGAGGATCTCATTGACAATAAGGACTATGCATAAACAGATGGAACACAACTTATGGAAGGCCAATTTACCTTGAGATTGATATCTTCTACAGGTAATTTGAGGAGATAGAAGAGAGATAGAAAGTCTCCAGCACTCATATCCATATCAAAAACAAGATTCTTCCCGAAATTCTTTCCCCTCAGATCCGGTTTGTAATATACTTCTCTGTAATAAGGAAATTGTGTTGTGAAATTGAATCTTCCAGTGTGTTTTGCTTGGTTTAAGACCTGCAACCACGAGAAATATAGCATTGGTTTCTGCTGTCTGCTGACTATGTTAAAACTGTAATGCAAAATGTCACAATCAAACTTCAGCTCGGTCTGATTCAGAAAGAGACATGTACAAGTTCCAACCAATTCAGACTGAGAAATCAGTTTTGCACTTACATCCAGAAAGCTAACAGAAACACTCTGTCTAATATACTGCTAGCATTTCGATTAGGTTTTGCTCGAACAGCAACAAGAATAGGCACTCCTCCAGGCTTGTTAACTTCTTTTGTATAACCATCCTGATAGTATGAAATACAGAAAGGTATAAGAAATGAATAGTAATGCAAAGAACATAGAGAAGAAGAACAATACCACTATTTCATTTTTCATACTAGTTGCTAGAAAACATAAATATCATACTACGGTAAACAGGAAGGACCAACCTTTTCCACAGATGCAACATATCATGTGTTATTAAGATGAAACAGGAAGTCATATTTCAGATAGAAACAATCAATCACCTGGCATCTGCCCCTTCCGTTCTTGACTATGTAAAAAGGATCACCAAGTCTCGTCTGAACATGGCCGCTGTGAACTCCATTTCTTTCTAAGTTGAACCTTGTAGTTTTATTACCATCAAAGAATGGATTTGATCCATCAGATACACCATATGGCTTATTTGAAGTAACTACAGTAACATTGATATACTCCATTTCAGCAAATTCATTTTCTCCTTGGTGGTTATGTTGTTTACTCATGATTGAAGCAGATATACCCGACATAAATGAGTCCCACATAAAATAACTCTGCGTATATCACATTGTCCTCAGTAATCAAACAAATGTCTTTAGTACCACAGAATTTTAAGTTCTATATTCCTGGATTGTTACCCTATAGAATTGGTCATCGAACCATGTATCACGAATGATTTTCAGAGACTTGAAACAGTATTGTGCTTCATAGGTGTGCTGATTCTTCTCAAAGGTCTCCATAAAGTTTTTATTCACAAGAATGGTGTTAGTGGCATCCAATGGGACAATAGTAATTGGAATGTCCGAATGAATAACCTGCAAGATAATATAATGACAACAGGGTCCTGTTCATTAAGATTAGCAAGACATATGGCTACAAATATCAAAACAAAGGAGTTCACAACTAAACGCATATGGGTACATATAATACCTGATATGCAGCAAAAGGATCCATAAATATGTTAAACTCTGCATATGGATTGCTTGTGAAATCTGTAAATAAATTGCCACGGTCACCACATTGTTGAGGTTGGCAAGAGGGACTGGCATTGTCTGGACAGCAACCTTTAGGGTTCTTTGACCTTATGCCACCCCCCATGATGTAAATGTGCTCAACATTTTTCTTTAAATGTGGATTACTTAGAAGAAACAAAGCAAAATTAGTAAGTGATCCAATAAGAAAAACTACTGTGGGGCCAGCTGAAATCGTTTCAATCATTACTTTTTGAGCTGCTGGCTGTCGAAGAGGTGAATATGATCTCTTGCCCTGTTTACAAGTTCCATAAGACATAAAGTTTTTATCCAGAAAGAAAATTATTACAAAGGTGCAGAAGGAAAATAAGAAATGATGAGATTATGCTTCGTCAAGTCATGTTTTTTGTGAGGAACAAAACTAATCTTGTGCTCAGCCATTATCAACATAAAAGCAAGACTATGATTCACGTTCTTTTTTTTCCTTTTCCGTCAATTAAATCCCATTTCTTTACCAACAGAATATCCAAGCTAGCCTAGTCCACTATATGAATCCTCTATATCCATTTCACCTTCATATAGACCCATCACATCCCAATTCTCAATCAGATCCCACTCTTTACCCAGGAAAAAAAGTAGTACACTAGTTACCTTATCCCAAATTATCATGAGACCAGACACAGACACATTTGAGTGAGACATGATCCTTTTGCAGTCAAAAAGTTTCTTTCTCCAGCCTTTCCCCTAATCTCCCATGCACCTGTCGGCTGTAGCAAGTACTAAGCGTACTGTGGAAAGACTAGTCTCAGGCACAACTTTGGTGTTTTGAGTGAAGCAAGAAGAGGCCAAGGGGTACTGAGGGAATGGAGGTGATTTAGTCATGAGGTGCCGAAATTTGGCACTTCTTACTGAACTGAAGCAAGAAATCCTCTGGAAATGGTAAAGATCTGTTTTATAGAAAATGTAGATGAAAAGGGGAAGTAAACAGCAACATATGTGATGCATCATTTCTTGAATAGCCAGAAAAGAGGAGAATTGAACCATAATCACAAAGTTGGAATCAATCTTCATATTGATAAGTCTAAATGTTTCCTATAATCGTAGTCAAGAGTCAAGACACATGCATTAGAGAATTGAGCATCTGTATCTCATGAACTAAAGAGGTGGACGGAGGAAACTGATTGTTTTACTATATTCTAGTTCGACACTTTGATGGATATAATAAAAACCGAATTACAAGTTATCCTCTAAAAATATGATTTTATTCGCTTTCCATCAAAAATAGCTTGTCTATATCTACAATGCAAGAAAATACCTGTGGAAGGAAGCTCTTCCGAAACCCATAATTTGAGTCAATGTCCAGACGTCCTCCATGACCCACAGGAATAGTTTGCCTATATCTACAAAATCCAGCTGTACCATTTCCCTGAGGAAAACAATGAGATGCTAGAAGCACATTAAAAATAGAAAAAAGGAAAAGGAATTGCAGATGTATAACTAAACATTTTGTTTTACAGCACTACAAATATTTTTAACTTGCAGAATTGATTAAAAATTTGAAAACTCAGAAAACCTTTCTTCACCTGATCTATCATAGGCAGATATCCACCAACATTTGGCAGAATGGTACTATCAGTAAGTATTCCACCTTCACCTCCCACACCAACAGCAATATCATCGCGCCCCATCATGTAAAGAATGTCATACACTTGATTAACAGCATGCCCTGCATCACTCCATGCATTTGTGCTAATAGTTACTGCCTGCAGCAAAAAGAATACTCAACTAATTTTCTCTATGACACCTTATTTTATGAAATGGTGATACAATTAGCCCAAACTGTC
Source organism: Solanum sitiens (assembly GCA_016801875.1). NCBI lineage: Eukaryota > Viridiplantae > Streptophyta > Magnoliopsida > Solanales > Solanaceae > Solanum > Solanum sitiens. The sequence goes on from JABWTJ010000225.1 coordinate 1,283,719, forward strand.
AGAGGGGCCTAGTGAGTCCAGTGGCGGAGTCAGAATTTTCAATAAGGTGTTCAAAATTAGTAGAAATAGACACACGGAGTAGCTGAAGGGGGGTCGACATCTACTATATATACATAAAATATTATTTTAACCACGTATAAATAGTATAATTTTTCGTCGAAGGGGGTTCGAATGAACCCCTTGGTACCAAGGTGGCTCCGCCCCTAGCCTACTATCCGCAGAGACTACTCCAAGTTCACCTATGACCAATCACATGCTTTCAATAGAGGCGGGTTTAAGGCTATGTGGTGCAGGGCAGGTCAATCTTTAAGCAACTGTGGGGTGGGGTGGGGTGGGTCAAAATCTTGATTTTTTAAAATTATGCGGGTGCGGGTCTCCTCCAATATTTATTAATGCAGTTTTACAATCTGCATTTGAGCAACTCTAGGAAATAACCAGTTTTGCAATAATGAACATTTAAATATGTATTTACATGAAATGCCACAGGCAAGAACATAATATATTCAAATCATAAAATAATGAAAGAATTTATTCCCTAAAAATTATAAACTATCATGTTCTAGTAAATAAAGAAAATGATAAAAACATATTCTATAGGAGAAAGTCCCAATCTTAAATTAAAAAGAAAAACATGGACACCCATCTATGTTGCATTGAAAAATACGGAGCAGTAAACAATTTAATGGAGCGGGTTGATAGAATAGTTATTGATGAAAATTTTGTTGGTTAATAGACTAATAAAATAGTTTTAAATCAATTGCGAAATTATTCTAACTATAACAATGGTGATTTATAAACTTTGAAATGTTTGTGTAGGTAAATAATAAAATAAGAAAAAAAAACTTACTTGGGGTGGGGCGGGGCGGATTGAGAATTTCGTGCGTTTGACTAATCCCGCCCCACTCCATCCCACTCCATTGTCATCCCTAATAGCCTTAAAAACACCCCTCTACTTGACTAACTAAACTTAGATACACCCTCATACACGTCTGATCTGCCACATGATATAATAGTGATCTCAAACTCTTGTAGGAGCATAGAGTTGAAAACACATCTAAATCTAGCGAGCAATTAGAGGTGTATTTCACTCATAGTTGCAATATCAAAGATGTATTTAAGTTTTTTTTTTGTAAAGTAAGGAAAAAAATTTAAGTATGGCAATAGTTCACTCTCAAGTGTCTTTCTCTAGTAAACTCCAGCTATGTGAGCTTGTTCATATTGTCAGTCCCAAGCCCCGGATAAATGAGGAGGATTGTCAGAGCTCAGAAACAACCTCTCTACCCAATAAATGTACCGACGGGTAAGGCTGCATACATCTTACCCTCCGATCAATTGGGAATGCAAATTACAAATTAATACTATATTTATGGGGAAATATAAAGTAGAGTGAAGTGAAAGCAAACCTGCAAGTCGATTTGGGATGGGTTAAGCTTCAAAAGGTACAATAGAGCAAAGATATCATCAGTAGCCATGTCTGTATCCAAAAGAACCCGATGACCCTTTACTCCATTACATCCAAAAATTGAAATTACAGTCATCATTAAAACTGCTCTGCCTAAAAAACCCAGAAACAGCATTGCCTCTTTCTCTTTCATCACTACAAAATTTGATACACACAAGCTCTGATTCTTGATTCTGTTAGGTGAATTTCATTCTTCTATAAAAAAAAATAAAAAAAATAAAAAAAAAAATAAAAAAATAACAGCTTCCAACAATTTAGCTATATAATAGGAGCAGCAACTTTGTCTGCTAAAACTAGTTGGAATCTTTCTTGTACATTGTAATCCGCACTTTTGTATGGTGATGGGTGTTTGATTCTTATCAAATTTTTATCGTGATAAAAAGAGTCAATTCTCTAAATAATCAATCAAGTTTTTGAAAATTGTCTAAAAATATATTTATTTTTTATTTATGATCAAAATATCAGTTAACTATCATTATTCTCCTTCAAATATACTTAACACTCTAAAAGTTTATTTCTCTCTCGTAGTTGGCAAGACATGTCATTAAAGTCCTTTTTTAATAATAGACTAATTTAATTTATTAAATTCATTTAACTAAAATAATGATCATAATATTTTTTTAAAAAGATATATTATTTTATTAAGAATATATTTTCATACTTCAGAATCTTTTATCATAATTCAATTTTTTGTTTTTTTATATCATGAAGAATAGATTTTTAAAAAGTATTATAATATCATTAATTTTGAATACTTATAAACATACATTCAAAAAAAAAAATTGATATACAAATCACTCATGAATGCTAACTTACATCAATTAATCATAAATTGTATGATGAATCAATAATATTAAAAGTCAATTAACTATTACAATAATATTATTTTATCAAAAAATAATATTAAATACCTCAAAAGTCTCCTTCTATTCTAGTTTATACATCATGTCAATAAATTACATTTTAAAAAATAATAGATCTATTTAGAGATCTCACTTATTTAATTCATCAAACTTATGTCTCTATAAAACAAATATACAAATTACATGAGAATTTATGAAGATTATGAAAAAAAAAAGTAAAAAATCTAATTCCTTTATATATTTTTATCAAACAAAATTCAATAAAAAAAATTCTTATTGTGCAATTATTACCTGGTAACTTTTACAATTCCTAAGTAAATTATTTGAAAATTTTAAGCAATTTTTTTCAAAAAAGTATTCAAATAAATTTGTAAGGTTGATATGAAAGAGAAAACTATTATTTGACTTTTTTTAAATTTAATTATTATTTTATTCTTTTATTCTATATTATATGATATTTTAGCTTCTCATACAATTAAGCATCAATACATATTCTTATCTCATTCCAAATTTATAAAAATACAAGCAATAATTAGTAGAATTGCCTATTTTAATTTAATAATATGCGTATTATATGAGATTAATATACATATAAATAAAGATCTAAATTTCATTTTTCTAATATAAATATTATTCATTCTCTATTTTATTTTATTTTTAAAAAAAAATAATTGGAAGTATATATGGATTTCACCAATTAATTGACCTTTAATATTCTTGGTCTATTATATAATATATGATTAATTGATATAAGCTGACATTTCTACGAAATTTATACATTAATATTTTTTTTGAATATATGTGTTTATAATTATTCAAAATTGATGACATTATGGTAACTTTTAAAAAACTATTCTTCATCGTATAAAACAAAATAATTATGATAAAAGATTCTTAAGTATGAAAATTTATTTTTAATAAACTAGTATATATATATTTTAAAATAATATGATCATTATTTCAGTTAGATGGGTTTAATGAATTAAATTAGTCTATTATTTTAAAAAGAAAACTTTAATGACGTGTCATGCCAACTAGGAGAGAGTGAGACTCTTGGAAAAACGATCACATCATACTCTACATGACAAAACATTTCATAACAAAAATTAAATAAAATGTAATGCATTTTTCTTACCCCACTCCACCACTTCTAGGATTGTGTATCGGTCGGTTCAGTTCAGTTTTGAAGTCTGTCAGTTCAACACATTGATTATCGATTTGCAGGCATACTGTACCGTTAAGAACCATTAAGATATTAGCTTATCGACTATCGATTTATTAGTTATTGGTCGTTATCGATTTGATTATTAGTTTAACCATTAAGATTTGACACAAAAATTGAATAATTGAAAATCACTTAGAAACGTGGTGACAAATCAAATAACCATGCACATGTTTGATAATTGTATCTTGCTAAAAAAAAACACTTACACATTGTAAATAATTGAAAGTTTGAGATTGACATAAATAAAAATACGAAACTAAATTTTAAGTCAAAGACTTTATATATCAAAACAATATAAACATAGTTTATTAATTTACTAGCGAGTTATCGATTAACTCATAAAAAAAATCTCAAACCATTGAGAATTGATAATTCAATAATAAAAAAATTAAAATCGTTATCAAAACTGTTAAGCCCATAACTAATGAACCAATAACTTTTGTTAAAATTCAGGTTATCGATTTCGATTCGCTTTGAACAACTCTAACCCCTTCCTCTCATCATATTCCTCACATCCCAAACTTTTAGTATTTTTTTAAAAAAAAAACTTCCTTTTTCAAGAAAACCCCTTACTTCATCCCCCCTCCCCCCAAACTCCCCACCAATCCCTTCAAATAATAATTTAGATATTATTTTACTTTTTTAAAAAGAAAAATGTTTCTACTCCACTCCACATGGCCCTCTGCTTTCAATTGTTTTCTCGTTTTGTGTTAAATATTTATGTGTGTTTTTCTTTTTAAAAAATTACTTGCCGCAGTTTTTTTTATAGAATAATAATTTTTCTTATTTCTGTTATATTCGACACGCAAGTAGAATTTTTTAAAAATATATATATATATACACATCTAATACAAAACGAGAAAAATGTAAAAAATAAATAAATTGGGAGTAGAGGTTTAGAAGAGGTGAATAGAATTACATATTTTTTAATAAAATAATATCAAAGTTTTCTTAGAAAGGAGCTGGGGAAGGGGTGAGGTTTGAATTTTTTAAAAATAAATGAGGGGGGAGAAGATGGTGGAATGGGGTGAGAAAAATTATTTTGTTTTTGGATAGTGATACTGTAATTTTCAGTTTTCAACTAATATTAATAGTTTATTTAATTTTTTTCAAGGTAAAATATTTTATCTATGTAATAAAGTTTTTGCAAATAAAAGAGAGTGTATGACACAGACAAGTACTTTGTTTCACAAACTAATAAGTAATAGTTTAGGTATGAAACTAACCCCCTTTATTGTTTAGGTATGAAATCCAATAAAAAAACAGTTTAGGTGTATTTTGACACTTATCTCATTTTTATTTGCTTTTTTGGTTTTTCATTTTGAAAAAATGTGTATCAAACGAATGTGTATCAAACGCCAAATCCAATTAATTTGATTTGTTTTTTTCAACTTTAATTTGATGTTTTTAAAACTATTTTTTCAGTGTAAATAAAAAATAAAATAAGCATCAAATCATTGAAGTACAAGATCAAATTTTTATACTTCTAAACCAAACTATTTACTTTTGTTTTTATTCGATTCTTATAGAAAGGTTCATTAACCAAAAAAAAAATACTTACAGACATCAATTGGATGCTACCGTTCTCATATTAGACGCAATTTCGATTTCTGTAAAGATTATGAATTAATTTATGAATTAAAGATTATCAAATATTATTTTTTATTTTTGATAATTAACTTGTATTTTAAAACTTTATCTAACGACAGTGCGATTATACTTTTAAGTACACTCATAATTACGTTAAGACAAACAAATAGGTCATCATGTAATCACTAGACACTAATTTCAATTATCAAGTGAATTTTCAAACAAACATGTGATATAAATAATTAAAACGATTAATCTCTACCAATAGACTTGCTAAAGCCCCGAACCACGACATATTTAGTACAGGTGTCACATAGAGATATGCTTTAGATCTCACAGTGAAGATCTCTTTTTTTTTTTTTTTTTGTATTATTTGTTGAAATAAATAATAATACATATACGAAGTAGTACACTACATGACATGCATTCAATGATTGAGTGAATGTAAATGTAACTTTTTACACTAATCTTTCATAAAATTCTCAATCAACGTTCACCTGTAATAGAATCACAATTCACAGCTCCCTTTTTACATAATATCTAGTGACAAATGCCCAACTAGACAACCATTAGGATTTGAAATCGCGACACACCGACCTATCGCGCCATTGGACTATCCCGTTAGGGACAACCAGAGTACACGGCTACATGTCGATATGCAGAAAGAACATGAACGGTACTTGAGCTTTGGAAATTTCAATCACTGTGTACTCTAATAGCATCTTTCTGCATGCTGCTACTAGCTAGTAGCAACTTAAGATCGCCTCCATCGTCTGGATAGAGGCTTCTTTGGCAATGGGCTTGTATCAGTACCAGAGAACTCCCACTTAGCAATGATACCGTCCCATCCAGAGCTAACGAGCGTAGGGTAGTAAGGGTGCCAGTTACAGTCTCTCACCGGCTCCTGATGGTAATCAAGTTTTGCAACCTGAGCTCCACTCACCTACAAAAGGAATGAAGGAGACGCATGATGGTAATTGGTAACCAAGGTTTTATTAAGTCCCTTGCTTCCAAAACAAATTTAATGCGACATGCGCAAAAGCTACCCCAGACACCACACATCATAAAAAAAAAAAGAAGGATATACGGGATATGCAGTTTGACCTTCGTATTATATTATATGAAGCATGTCCAGCATTGGAACTTGGAAGCGACTAATATTAAAGGTCATGCTCAAATTAAACTTCTTTTTCTGTAATCAACCATCTAATTGGATACATAACATTTTTCTTAAGCTAATCTTTGACTACTTAATCGTCAAGTTAGAGAAAGGGGAGTTCAAGACCATAGTTCCACCAGTTTCTCAGATTATCAAGCTAACAGTAATTGGCCTAAACAAATCCAATCACTGAAAGGCACAGAAACTCCAAGCAGAATGCATGTATCCAAGTCCTACAAAGCACTTAGTAGATTGCGACAAACAATTCACTAGCTAATGAACCTAATATATCAGCTTATGATTTATGAAGCGATAAAGTAGGACGTTGAAAACACAAAAGAACAAAATCAAATAAGGGTATAAAAATCCAAGCATACCACATCATAGATATAGACAGAAGAATCGCTTGATCCAGTGTAGATGAACTTTTGCCCTGTGCTGCAAATTAGAACTTTTGCTGATTAGATGACTGTTCTACAGATGGCATCAAATACCAGAATCAAGGACCAAAACGCAACACACTATAGGAACATGACTCACAAGGTTAATAAATTCATGGATCACGATAAAACTAGTTATTATTATGAGTGTATTCGGTATGGAACAAAATATTTTCCAATTTTCTCATGTGTGGTTGGTCAAAATGTTTTGGAAAACACTTTCTCTACGAAAATAAGTTCCTTAAAAATGAGGAAAATGAGCTCCCTAATGGAAGTAGGGAAAACAAGTTGCATAAGTCACCTTCCAAGTTAATTGTCTCCTCCACCACCAACCAAACACCTCCGACCCCCACCCCTTGACCATCCCACCCCCGAACCCTCACTCTCACTCATCCCACTGTCATATTGTTTTACTAGATTACATATAAATGCTCTTGAAATAAACTAAAAAATTGCTTACGTACCAAACATTAGAAAATAAGGTACACTTGTTTTCTAGGAGAACATATTCCGTGGAAAATAATTTCCTTCAAACCAAACACTTAAAGCTGAAGCAATTCCTTGATTTAACTGTTGATTATACCAAGCAAATATTGGGCATTGGTCTTGGCCCTTAGGTGAGGATGTCTCACGAAAAATCCATGAAGTTACGAAAATCAATTCCATGATTTCTCTCTATTTGTAATCCAATACAAAAATCAATTGGTTCCATAATACAAGCAATAAAATTGATGCCAATTAACTTAGGACATTCAAAAATCTGGAATTTCTTGAGCCACTGCAAAGAAACAATTATGATATGCAGAGGCACTAAAAATTCCAAAGCTGACAAACTATACTTATAGAAGCAAGAAAAGTTGGCTAAATATTTTAATCAGAAACATGTTTAGCAAAGAAAACTCTATAGGTATTAAGAATTGCATGAAGCACCAACCTATGTGCAGGAGAGAAATAGCAGCGTATAAGAGTGCGCAAGACTGAGTGGCCTTTATAAGTAGACAATGACAAGTCATGTGGATTTCTCTTGTTTCTAACATGCTCTGGGTAGTCCATCCATCTGTAATCCCAGTCATAACTTCTAGGCCTTGGGGAGCTACATAAAAGAAAGTAGTCTTATTAGCAGTGCCAATGAGATCTTCTTTGGCCTCAAGTGGCAACCATTATAGAACAATTCCAAACAGGTTAAACCAATAAACCCACTTTCTGCACAACACACTCAAATATTTCTATGTAATGAAGGGTAGAGCAAATTACTCAGGCAATATAGGCCCTCATGATTCAAATGCACTGAAGCACAAGTAGACAGGGAAAAGAAAATCACTTCAAGGACTAAGTATGCCCATGGGGGGCGGAAAGGAAGATGTGTCGAGGAAAAAGTAGGAAAGGGAGACGGACAACACAAAATGAAAAAAAGAAAAAAGGATCAAGTGAGACATACTAATTAATGTTAGAAGACATTTTCCTTATATCCCAGAGTTTGATAGCCTGATCTTTCCCATTTGAGATAAGATACCGGCCATCTCCTCGAGTGTCAACATATGTAATGCCTTCTAGATGTCCAATGAGAACCCCAGCTGCTTGCTCTCTAGTACCAAAGCAACGCCTGTCCCAAACCTGAATATGATCAAGAGCCCTTTCTAAGTCAAACAGATAAATACTTGCAAATTCTAAGAAAAGAGACAGCATCAGTATTTCGGCGGCCCATGAGAATCCTAATGAATCCTCCAATGCTAGTTAAAAAGAAGCATTTTTTAACTTACCAGAATCATTAAGGGGTACGAAGCTGATTTTAGCAATGGTACAAACACCATCGGTAAACAGAACTATAAATGACAAAGGGTTCCATATGACCCATCTATCTGAATTCTAACAGGTAACAGCATCATGAAATATGCTTCACTAAACAGACATTTTACCAGTCTTGGGTTGGTTAAGTAACAGCAGAAGTAGCCTAGAAAATGGTCATAGGAACTGAATTAAGTCCATCAAAAGTAGGATAAACTTACCTTACACAGGCTATCATCGCTTCCAGAATATATGAGGTGTCCAGTTTCGTCAGCAAAGCATACAGCATTAACATCAGACTGCAATGAAAAATAGCAATCAAATCACAGTATGCTTTTACATCTGTGTAGGGAAATATCTAAGAACCTGAAAGAGTGCCTACAAGATGTCTATTACAGCATACGATGCATTAAGTATTAAGCATAAGACACCCACTTCACAAGCTCTCGACATCAAATGGCAAAGTTTAATGGATATTTTGGTCAAACTTGTGAATTAAATTCTTGAGGAGATTAATAACTTAAAAGTTACTCAGGAACATAGCACAACAAGGTAAAATGCTGCGGTACCAAAATAAGTTTGTTATGATATTTAGGAAATTCTTCGTTAAAAGAAGCATTTTACTGTATGCATATATTGAGAACATAAATCAACACTAAATCTGCGAGTCAGAAATTCTATGATCATGCTAAAATACTAATGTCCTCTTTCAGGAAAGTGATAGGATAAAACTGCGCAGATCAGCAAAAAGAACAGAAAGAAAAGTGACATGCTAAGGGGAAATGCAACATAAAAGGAAATGTCATAACAATGTATACACAGGTTCTAAGAACCAACTCTCACTTAGGTGTAATTAACTTTTGTAGGTTCAACTCTTTCCCTCACCAAAAGAAGAGAGATAAGAAATGCTAAATTAGATATAGCACACATAATATTTAAATCATCTAATGACGGTAACATTATTTCAAGGTACCTAATTCAGGGGCACATCCAAATTCTTTTTAGATTTCATGAGAAGATAAACTTGGAAAATAACATCATATGAAGAAAATACCAAAATGATTGGTTAGCCACATCTGCTATAACTAGAAGAATATCACAATACCATATGAGCCGGAATTTGGAGACTTAGCCTTTTTGCTTCAAGATCATAAACATATATTGAGCTGTCACTGCTGCCAGCAACAAGTTCTCGCCCATCAGTAGAGAACTTCACAGAGAATATTCCAAATGTATAATTGTCATAATCATAGGTAGGGGAAGAAAATTCCAAGCCTTCATGAATTTCCTGCAGAAAAAGAAGAATTACCAGAAAAATTAACATACACCAAGACTCGCGAACTATATGCTCAAAAGATATTTTGTCATTGTAATGACTTGAACCAAGTTAAGATGGGTGGCCATATCATCAAGGACCAGATGTCCTCCTTAAATTGAACTTTCAGACAAATGCAGCCAAAGTTTATCTACCTAATTACTACTTACTAAACCCTTTTGTAAGGAAGCTACCCATCCATAGGAGATCTAAGGAGGAGTACTGGGGTCAGAATTCTGCGCAATAGCTTCCCATTAGAAGATCTAAAGAAGACTCAGCTACACATTAGAGCTTCAAAACTAATTTGCTTTTGATCACAGATCGGGAGAACTAGTAACAACTACTTTTAAGGCACTAGTTGAAAATTAACTAGAAAATGATTTGAGTATTGCTGAACTGCAAGGTATTAGATACTCTCGTCATGTGGTTGATCAATCACTTTCAGCATAAATCCTCTTTTAGAAATAGTGATAAGAATCAAAGTACCAAATGAGGTCCAATATCCATGATACCATAACAAAAAGCAAGAATCTTCTGTTGTTTATCCCCCACCACATCATTGATATACATTAGTGTATGTAAAAATCCAGAAGTGGTGATGTAAGAGGATACAAAGTATGCATAACCGAAGTATGAAACTGTAGTATAATTTTTCACTTGTTGGTCTTATAAATGCAAAAGAAAGTTGAAATTTAATACTATCTCAGTTAAAAACACCTCTATTACTAAACAAAGTCTTTGTATGGCTACCAAAAACCTACATTGACACTTGAGATCATTGATTATAGAAATTCACTATGACAATCATGGAATACACCATTTCATACCCAATGACTCCCTTAAATATGACTTGCAATTGTCCCAGTGGAAATTATAGTGGCACTATTACTTTCCTATAACGAGGCACAACATACCACTTCTTGCTGAACCAACTAATATAACAAGATGCACAGGATACACTAAATTAGCATCATCACCTTAATTACCTAAAAGTAAAGGGGACGCAAATGATGTCTGCACTGTTCATGCAGGTGATCAGAAATTATAACAAAATTCAAATTCTTCATTTGAAAACCACAATACTGGTAAAAGTTAGTTCCTCTGTATTTGAAATTTACAGTCATCTTTTTAGCAAGAAAATCACAGGAGTACCCATTAATGAGTTCTATGACATTGACAGGTGATAGAATAGTGCAGCAAAGATGCATATCATAAGTCTTCTATCTTTTACATGTTTTGACATATAACAAGTAAGAATTACCGTAACATTTGCAACAGACTGTTTCATGCCAGATCCAACATCAACAATATGAACAATGGGTGAAATACTGGAATAAACCTGTGGATCAACACATAAAAACCAACTCAGAATAGTGACAGAAGAAATGACAGCAGAAACCATGGTGTAATAGATGCTATGTTAACCAAATTCAATAAGTTATAGATGCATCACATATTAAGAGCTCGCGATAATGTACTGAAAATATCTTTCATGATGTAACAAGAAAAACAAAGCTCATCCTCAGTTTCACAGACTATGTTGAAGCAAATCAGAAATAAAGCAGCCAGATTTATTGGGAAGGCATTCATTTCAATATCTATGTACGGTGTTATGCAACAAAACCACATCTACAGAGTCAAGAACTACTTTTGTATTTTTTAACAGATTCCTGGAAGCATATGAACCAACCAAATCTCATTTATAAACACATGGACAAGGACTAATTATGCACAAAGTTGTGCTAATCATCACGAACTTACAAGAAAACGTTGGTCAGGAGAAAGCGATGTATCGGTGATTGTCCATCTCAAACTTTTTGCTCTAATATCCTTGTGAATTTTCCAGCCTTGATCAACATTATATATCCTAATATGACTTTCCTGTTTCCACGAAGAACAATGAGATCATAACATGACATTGGTCACGAAACATAGCTAAGAACTCTATATATATCCGAAAATAGAAAATTCAGCTACATGGATCAAACCTGAAATCCAGCAACAAAAAGAGAACCATCCGTCGAAAACTGTGAAACATAAGCACAGCTCCTCATTTGGTCAACTACAGAAGGACCATTTGCTGGAAGATACCGGCTCAGAAGATGACAACAATCAGAAGACGAAAATCTTCCTCTGCCTGTATAATTCCCTTCTCTAGCAGCCAACATTTTAACAGATGAAACTGGTTCTTTTCCCTTGCCAGGAAGCAGGTGTCTCATTCTTTCATGGGGATTTGACCTAATCTTTGTAAGTTGGGAAATTTCATGATCAAGAACACTTGTCCCACCTCTTTCATCAATAAATTTCATCCCATCTCCCCTAGCCCTTTCATTCAAGAACCTTCTAGACCTGCTCATTCTCTATCTTTGTCACTTCCCCTCGAAGTACCTAACCATACTACACCAAACTGAAGAAATTTTTTTAAGTAAGATGGGGCACTCAAATCAAAACACTAGCTATCAAAATGAATTGAGGCAATCTGAACAACCCCTTTAGCTTCAAATTCCAAAAGATTGAATCTTTTTCATACAACATACAGAAAGAAACGAATTGAGATAATCTGAACAACCCCTTTAGCTTCAAATTCCAAAAGATAAAATCTTTTTCATACAACATACAGAAAAAAATGAACTGAGGTAATCTGAACAACCCCTTTAGCTTAAAATTCCAAAAGATAGAATCTTTTTCATACAAGATACAGAAAAGAGTTTTTAGGATAAAATTAGACAGTTATAGTGAGCAATAGAACATGTAAAGAAGTGAACTGAAATGGGAAAAGAAAAGTTTGATACCTTAGGATTGAGAAGAAGGCGCAGAATCCAAGAAAGTAAAATTTTGATTTTGTTGAATTTGCTGACGGTTTGTGTAGCGAATACGTGGAAGTAGAGGGTCTACTCCTGGAAGTTAGAAAATCCGCTAACACCTATTGGCTTTAGCTAATAGCTGGACTTAGAGCAGGTCCATCGGTTTTTGGTCAAAATAACAAATTAATTAATTTTTAAATTATTAAAGTCAAATTAAATCATATAATATACATTTATTAATTTGACTATTATAGTTTTGATTTGATTATTGATCAAACATACACTAAGATAAAATTAAAAGATAAGATAGAGAGTAAAAAAAACAAATTAAGTAAATAAAGAATGAAAAAAAAAAAACCAATTATTTGTTATGGCCCTGCAAACCTTAATGATGTTCGATTTTTATCCGATAACAAGAAATCGGAATTGATTATTAATGCTTTTGATTTAGGGAAAACCATCTTGTTAGACATACATATATACCATCTTGTTATATATATATATATATATATATATATATATATATATATATATATATATATATATATCGATGACTGGCCGAGTAAATAACGTTAACTTTAAAGTGGATTTGTTGTGCGAAGAGTACGTTATGATCTACAGTCGTGTCGCCGCCGTTGATAGATCTAAAGCTTATGTCGTTCTAGCTATTGTTCTTTTAGAGTTAATAACTTTGGTGGTCACTCAACTATTAACTTTTTCACAGAAAGTCATTTAACTTTTTTTTCAACTCAAAAATCACTTAACTATGACTTCTTTGCATAAAAAGTCACTCACCCTATTTTATTATTTTTTTCACTAAAATTCGCTGACATGGAAATTTTTTTTAAATCAAAAATTTAAAAACCAAATACATATCCATTTAAATCATTTAATGACCCAACCCATTTAACCCGACCCGCTAAAAATATAATATTTAATTTTTTATTTTATAATTGGCTCCCCAAATCGTTCTTTTTGTCTCTTCTTTCTCCTTAGCGTTCCTCTTCTACCTTTGTTTAATTTCTCAATTTCAAAATCTCTATTAATTGAAGATGGAATAGCTACTACTTAATAGAGATTTTGAAATCGAGAAATAAACAAAGGCAAAAGAGGAACGCTAAGGAGAAAGAAGAGACAGAGAACGATTTTGGGAGCCAATCATAAAATAAAAAATTAAATATCATATTTTTAGCGGGTCGGGTTAAATGAGTTGGGTCATTAAATGATTTAAATGGATATGTAATTTGGTTTCTAAATTTTTGACTTAAAAAAAATAATTCCATGTCATCAAATTTTAGTTAAAAAAATAATAAAATAGGGTGAGTGACTTTCTATGCAAAGAAGTCATAGTTAAGTGACTGTTGAGTTGAAAATGAAAGTTGAGTGACTTTCTGTGAAAATAGTTGATAGTTGAGTGACCACTAAAGTTATTAACTCTGCTCTTTTATCTACATCTTTTCTCGTAGAGTGACGTCTTTTATAAGAAAACTTCTTTAGTGGAATAAAAAAAAAATTGAATGACTTTTTAAATAATTATTGTTTATTGAACATATATCTACTTAAGAAAATACTACTAGTAATCTATTGGACATTGTTTGAGTTATTACTTTTTCAAAGTAGAAAGCAGTGACGGAGGGGGAATTTTCATCAAAGGGTTCAAAAAATTAATCACGTAAATAATATTCACCAATAAACAGATCAAATCAGATATAAACGAGTAGGATTAAACGGTCGAATCAAGTAGAAAAGAATTTTTAAATATTTGACTTTATAATTAGGAATTAAACTAATAAATCCTAAATTCCCAATCAACACTTTAATTTTTTGAAACTAAACATCTCTAAGATTCCAACACACAATCTCGTGGTCAATAGAGCAAATTTCTGAACCCCAAACGCCACTAAGCTACACCTTTGGTGTATATATAGTGTAATATTTCACAAAGGAGATTCGGATGAATCCCCTTTGTTCAACGTAAATCCACCCTGGTAGAGAGAATCTATGGATTTTATTTTTTTTATTGGCAAAACAATGTTCATAACTTCTTTAACATCCTACAATGAATAAATATTTGAATTTACTTTTGGACTATCCAAAGAGCAAGGACCAACAAAAATAATAAAACTTTGATGACCATTCCTTGAAGTATCAATTCAAAACTATTTTTTTTAAGAAAATAAAATATTTTTTGAAATTTATGATCTATAACATATCTTAGATATTATTTTGACTATGAATCATTTCATTGAGGTTAACAGTTAAATTATTTTTAATTAATATAAAATATGACATCAAAGTATAACATATATGCTTAGACTATTTGAGAAAATAAGTTTTGCCTTTCAATTAAAGAGTTACTTGTATGGATGGTCACTCGTATTTTGAAAATTGTTTATAAAAATTACTTGTGTTTCTTTTAGAATAAAAATATCAGTCAACTATTTCTATTTTTCTCAAAAGAAAATACTAAACACGTCAAGAATTTCTTCTCTCTTAACTGACAGTTTTATGAAATAAAAATAATTTTGATATGTAATTGACGAAAATTAACTCCGATAATAAGAATATTGATGATGGAGAAATATATAATTTCATTTTTTGAAATTATTCTAAGAGAAATAAAATCTGAAAGTGCTAAAAAAGAATGTAAATCAACTATTTATAGGAAGTTTGTGAAGTGTTGATCCGAACCATAGGACAAATTATCATAGTAATATATTATTCCATCTATTTCAATTTATATAATCTATGTAATTTGACTAAATATAAATACAATTCATATTTTTTTAGGAGGAGGGGGGGGGGGGTTGTAGGGTTGAAAAAATAAAAAATTAAAGTTGAAAATATTTTTTAAAAACAAAATTTATTTTTTTTTGGGAGTGGGGTGGGGGTTGAAAACATAAAAATTTGAAGTTAAAATTTTTTTTTAAAAACAAAGTTAATATTTATTTTGGGAGGAGGGGTGAAAAAATAAAAATTTGAAGACGGAAATATTTATAAAAAACAAACTTAATTTTTTTTGGGGGGGGAGGGGGAGGTGAAGCGTCGAGAGTAGGGGTGAAAAAAATGAATTTTTGAAGTTGAAAATACTTTTTAAAAACAAACTTAAATTATTATTTTTGTTTGTGGGGGGTGGGGGTGTTGGCAATGGGATGGGTGGGTGGGACCGACGGTAGGGTGAAAAAATGAAAATTTTGAAGTTGAAAGTATTTTTTAAAAATAAACTGAATATTTTCTTTGGAGTGGGTGGGGTGAAAAAAATAAAAATTTGGAATTTTTAAAAATTGATTTTTTTCAAAGAAAAATTATGTAATTTGAAGTTGGATGAAAGTTTTGAAAAAGTTCCTTAATTTTTTAAGTGAAGTCATTTTACTTAATTTTAGATGAGTTGCTTTGGAAAACATAAACTTTTGTCCCAACCAAACATGAGAAAATTGAAAAAGCATTTTTCAAAAAATATTTTCCTTTATACCAAACACACCCGAAATGTGAGTTGAAAAATACTATAACATAACTTGTTTTCAAATTTGAAATACAACTTCAAGTTGAATTTAAAAAATTTCATAGCCAAATATACAAACTATCTTCTTAGAAGTTTCACAATAAAACATGACCAAACGCTCATAGCTTTCTACGAAAAGGAGCCTAAAATTCTCTTGAAGTATCAGAAATAGTATAAAATTATCTTTCATCCACCTATTGGCTCCAAAATACCATTCTCATCCATCTATTGGTCCAAAATACCCTTCCCATCCACCTTTGGGTTCAAAATTAACCACTTATTTAACGATTTTAAATTTTAAACTATTTAAATATTCTTTTAATACATGGCTCTCAACTATTTGTTATAATTTAACTTATTAATATAATTTATTAACCAATCTACTACCTACCCATTACTAATTAAGCTGCGCCCAATTAATAAATCCGTCTCATTATTAATGCACAACAGGAAAGCTACTACCAATGAGTGTTTCTAAAAATTTGAGTCGAAAATATCTATAGAAGTGCATTATCATACATTCAAGTCATCAATCAAAACGTATTATAATTCAAGTGTCTAAATAAAAATTATCGATAAACATAAAAGTCTACTATGTTCATCTTAATTATTCATTCGCCTCAATAAAAACCTTTTTTAAAAAAGAATATATTAAAGTTTTAACATTTAAAATAAACAATAAATATTTATAAAATTATATTTAAAAAAGTGCATGAATTAATTCGAGAGGTGCTACTTCTTTAACTTTAATCATAAATTTCGAATCCAAGTTTGAAACAAAATTCTATAGAAAGTATCCTCCTAAATAAGCGGCTCAACCAAAATTTAATTGGGGTTTCAATTCGGACACAAATAATTTTGAATGTCATTTTAAGAAATCGGTAATTTCGTCGTGCTTTAATAGCGTTTAGAGCGATTTTGATATTAGAAATGGTTTATTAATTGGGTGGGACTTAATTAGTAATGAATGGGTAGTGAGTTAGTTTAATTATAAATGATATTAACAAATTAAATTATATACAATAGTTGAGCGCCAAGTATTTTAAAAAATATTTAAATAGTTTAAATTTAAAATCGTTAAATAATTGGTCAATTTTGAACCTAAAGATGACAAGGATATTTTGGAGTCAATAGGTGAGTGAAAAGGGTATTTTGGAGCCAATAGATGGATGAAGGATAGTTTTGTACCATTTTCAATACTTCGAGGCTATTTTAGGCTTTTTTTCGTAGCTTCTATACAACGTCCGCACACTCTTCTTCTTCTTCTTGAAGAAGAGGGTGATGAAAAATTGTTTAAGATTTCAATCGTTTTACATGAGAATGAGGAAATGGCGTGCATTTGTCAATTTCAAGTGCGGTGGTGAAGAGAGAAGCATTGGGGTGAATTTCATCTGGGTTGGAGAATAATCATGCCGAAAATTGAATGCTGGAGCAGCCAAGAAACGATCCGCACTTTCTAATATCTCGAATCATACAACTATATGTGTTGGTAACTCGATTCTCATTCCTCCAAACTTGTGAGTGTTTCTCTGTTTTCGGTCTCTCTTTATTATTGTAGGAAAATAATTGGAGTTCTAGGTTTTATCTTCTTGTTTTGTGTATCTTTTTATTACTGGTTCGATGATTCATTTTTTTGTATATTGGTTATCGGGTTTCTTGTATAAATTTGCGTATGCAAGGGAAATGTAGGTGGGTTTTGTGATTTCTTTTTCGGGTTTTTCTTCTTGGATTGAATAAGTAAAATGGTTAGTGTTACTTGGGGTTTCATGAAAAAATGATTGAAGATAATAGGTAAAATAAAATTGAGACAATAAGTGAAGTGATTTGAGGGCTTTTGATATGAGCGAATTTGCGGAATTTCTTTTTTTAGTCGAGATTGTGACATTTGGAAGTTGAGTTCTTTGTTTATTGACTTCCCTTGTATAAACAAGTTCACACTAAGAGGAAATTCTTTAGTTATCAAGGGATTTGTTTAATCTTTTTAAAAATTATGCTTGAGCTAAACCTTCTTTTAATGGTTGAAAAGTATAATGAATGGAAAATGTGGAACATCTTCCCCCAATTCCTGCTTTTGGTTTTTTCCTATATTCACTGTTCATTTTGTTTATAACTTGAGTTATAATGACCTATAATCTCTGGATATTAGCTTGTACATTTAGGAGGCGTTTGGTAGGCTGCATTAAAAGAAATAATATATGTATTATATGTGGTATAATTTAATACTGTGTTTGGTAGGAATGTCAGCCTATGTATAACTAATCCATGGATTAGTTAATACATCCTACATGGTATTATGGGATGTATTACTAATACCTTTCATTTGGAGGTATTAGTAATACATAGAATATAATACCATGGGATAAGCACATAAAGCCAAAAACATCCCTCAAATCTTTTTAATTTTTATTTTAATTTCTTGATTTTATGTTTTATATTTGTACTAGTAAAATTATTTAAATAAATTAGTTTACAAATTATTTAGAGAGACTTATTTGTAACTAAATATATCTGATTCAAATCAATACAAATTTAAAATGTGAGTTATCTAACATTTACTTATTAAAAGACAAATATATCACTAATTATCCGTATTTTGAACAATTTAAAAAAGTTACATACATATTAAAATTATAACTTGCAATTTATTATGTGTAAATGTACATGGTTTATTCAATTTTACAATTGTTGACCGTCTTTATAATTTTAAAAGTAGTTGGTTTATCTTTTTTAAATTTAAAATTGACATTTTATTAGTGATCAATTTATTAAGATGAAAATTATTTATCCTCAAATAATTCAAGTAGAAAATTGGAAACATGACAACAAAATTATTCTTCTCATAGCTAGTTAGAATGTCATAAAAAAAATATTTTTCGATAATTATCTGCCTTGACCCAATTGCATAATAATTTAAGGGTATAATTGGAAAGGAGATTTTTAAAGAATTTGATTTCAAATACAAGTTGAGATTGGAAACAATGAACCAAACACTTGATAAAAATAAACTCTGCATTACTAATTCCTGCATTACTAATTCATACATTACTAGTGCAATGATTATTTTTACCAAGTGTTTGGTTCATTGTTTCCCACCTCATCTTGTGTTTGGATTAAAACTTTATAAAAAGCTTCTTTCCAATTATACCCTTGAATTATTATGCAATTGAATTAAGGTAAATAATTGCCGGACAATATTCTTTTTATGACCTTCTAACTAGCTATGAAAAGAACAATTTTATTGTCATGTTTGCCTTATTTTTTACTTAAATTATTTGAGGATAAATAATTGTCATCTTACATTACAACAAAAATAACTTTTAGCGGCACTGAATATTGACACTAATAAAGAGTGTTAAAGTCTTTAGCGGCATTAGTTAAGTGCCATTAGAACCAATGTCGCTAAAGGCTTTAGGGACATATACAAAGAGTGACAATTGACGCTAAAATACATATTTAGCGGCAATTAAGAATTAAATGCCGCTAATGGTCATTTTTGTTGTAGTGTTAGTAAATTGATCCCTTACAAATGTTAATTTTCAATTTTAAAAAAAGATAAACTAACAACTTTTAAAATTGAAAAGACGGTAAACAATAGTAAAATTAAATAAACCATCTACATTTTCGCATAAAATTGCAAGTTGTAATTTTAATATGTATTCAATTTTATAAATTGTTCAAAATACAAAATATTAGAAAACCGCACAAATATTTTAATTATTTTGTTTATTTTCTTGATTTTATGTTTTATGGTTGTGCTAGTAAATTTATTTAAATAAATTAGCTTACAAATTATTTAGAAGAGTTGTTTGTTACAAATTATTCTCTCTAAATAATTTGTAAGCTAATTTATTTAAATAAATTTACTAGCACAATCATAAAACATAAAATCAAAAAAATAAACAAAATAATAAAAATGTTTTGAGGGA
Source organism: Solanum sitiens (assembly GCA_016801875.1). Classification (NCBI taxonomy): domain Eukaryota; kingdom Viridiplantae; phylum Streptophyta; class Magnoliopsida; order Solanales; family Solanaceae; genus Solanum; species Solanum sitiens. The sequence goes on from JABWTJ010000225.1 coordinate 1,303,790, forward strand.
TATTTTTGTCTTTAGTAGACTTATCCCATGGTATTATATCCCATGTATTGCTAATAACTCCAAATAGTGGGGGAGGGGGGGGGCCTCGAGGCATGGTGTCGTGCCTCGGGACGGGCGGGGGAGGGGGCATCGAGGCACACTGTCGTGCCGGGGGTAGTGGGCCTCGTGACATGGTGCCTCGGGGCGAGGGTCCTCGAGGCCTGGTGCCTTCCCTATTCAAATTGAACATCTCTTGTAGAGTCCACAAAATTTTAATGTGTCGTATATGTATTAGATAAGTAACACTTTTTATCTTTTGAAATCGGAACTTTAATTTCTTCAATGATGCTTAACTCTACGCTCTATGTTCTGATTTACTTATCATATTACTCAATTTTTGTTAGCGGAAACGTGAAATTAAAGAACAAGGAAGAACAACAATATTTAACGTGGTTCGGATCAAAATGATCCTACGTCCACCAAAGAACAACTGCACCAATATTTATTTCACTCTACAAAGAATACAAGTGAAATAATACAAGAGAGAGAACACAAATGCCTTAGAAGGTGAGAAGGCAAGTGAGAGGATGATTTGAAAATGAATTAAGAGCTACCTATTTATAGGAATAAATTCATCCTATTGATGTCATCCATGACATCACTATGTGTCAAAATTGTCAAGGTTAAGAATATGAAATCATTTTATGGTTTGCCTAAATTTCACCTACCAAGATACTATCTTTGACTTTTATTTTGTACTAATTATCTTCCTACCAAATATTCATGTTAATTCATCTTCCATTTAGTTTGATTCCACAAGAACCAAAACCAACTCTTTCAATATATATATATATATATATATATATATATATATATATATATATATATATATATATATATATATATATATATCCCCAAATCATTATTTTAGTGGCCTTATGATTGAGACGGCCCCGAGTACTATTTATTTTACTATTTATCTAGAAGAGATTAAGAAAAACAGCAGACATATGTTAATATAAACCGTTGTTGTTACTTTTTATTGTTCCTCTTATTGTTCCTCTTATTTTTTATTTTTTTTTAGAGTTGCATCAATTGATGCATACTCCCGCCAAGTCCTTGCAGTGTGCAAACTTGGCAAGCGGGACTATTTTGGTCAACATGTCTGCAGCGTTATCGTCTGTGATAACCTTCTCAACCTTGATAGCTCCCTTTTCTACGACATCTCGAATAAAATGAAATCTGACATCAATGTGTTTGGTGCGCTCATGAAATCTTTGATTTTGAATCAAATGAATAGCACTTTGACTATCACATTTTAGAATTGATTCAAGTTGAACTGAACTCAATTCTGCCACCAAACCTTTCAACCAGATAGCTTCTTTCACTGCCTCCGTTGCTGCCATATATTCTGCCTCTGTTGTAGACAAAGCGACAATCGACTGTAAAGTCGATTTCCAACTAACGGCACTGCCAACGATAGTAAAGATGTATCCAGTTGTGGACCTCCTTCGATCAAGATCCCCTGCATAGTCAGAATCAACATAACCGAGAATTGAAATACCTTCACTTTTCCGGAAGGTTAGGCCAACATCAGGAGCTCCTTTGAGATATCTCAATATCCACTTGACAGCTTCCCAGTGCCTTTTTCCTGGATTTGCCATGTACTTGCTTACCACACTTACAGATTGGGCAATAGCTGGACGTGTGCATACCATAGCATACATAATGCTACCAACTGCACTCGCATAAGGAACCTTTGACATATGCTCCACCTCATCCATAGATTGAGGCATTTGTAACTCTGAAAGCTTGAAATGAGAAGCTAACGGTGTACTTACATGCTTGCTCATATGCATATTGAATCTTTCAAGAACTTTTCCGATGTACCTCTTCTGAGAAAGATGTACAACACCATTTTCTCTTGAAATTTCCATTCCAAGGATTTTCTTTGCAACTCCTAGATCCTTCATGTCAAATTCCTTGCGCAACAGTTTCTTCAAAATATTTATCTCTATGATGTTGTTAGCAGCAATAAGCATATCATCAACATACAACAATAGATAAATCATAGAGTTACCAGACATCTTCTTGTGATACACACAACTATCAAATGCACTCCTCGAAAATTCATGTGTAGTCATGAATGCATCAAACTTCTTGTACCACTGTCTAGGGGATTGCTTCAAACCATACAAAGACTTCTTCAGTTGGCATACATGGTCTTCTTTTCCTTCAGCTAGGAAACCTTCAGGCTGATCCATATAAATTGTCTCTTCTAGATCACCATGTAAGAAAGCAGTTTTGACATCAAGCTGTTGAAGCTCTAAATCAAATTGTGCAACCAATGCTAGTAGCACGCGAATTGAGCTATGTTTCACGACTGGAGAAAAGATCTCATTGTAGTCAATTCCCTCCTTCTGACTGAAACCCTTTGCAACCAATCTCGCCTTGAACCTAGCATCTTCCACTTCTGAAATACCTCTTTCTTTCTGTAGACCCATTTGCATCCAACTGTCCTCATCCCCTTTGGTCTTTTAACTAAGACCCATGTATCATTTTTGTGAAGAGACTCCATCTCTTCCATCATGGCTAACTGCCATTGTGCAGCATCTTTGCAAGAAGTTGCTTCAACATACGAAGAGGGCTCGAGATCCTTAATCTCTTCTTCTGCAGCTACGAACGCATGTGCAATCAGATTTTCTTGCTCTATAAGACGTTCCGGTTTCCGTATCTGCCTTTTGTCCCTTCCCTTCGCAATTCTGTATGGTTCATTGGAAGCAAGTTCTTCAAGATCTGCATCTTTTGACTCATCAATTTGAGTCTCTTGATCCCGTTCCTTGGTAAGCTCCACCGGTAGCTCCACCTGCTCGTTGTTCTCGTTTCTAGATAACTCCACAGAAACTTTACGAGGATCAAGTATAGAGGATTCATCAAAGGTAACATCTCTACTAACTACAAATTTGAGTAAAGAGAAACACCATAGTTTGTACCCTTTTACTCCATCTATATACCCTACGAATATGGCCTTTTTAGCCCTTGGTTCAAGCTTACCTTCATTAACATGATAATAAGCTGGACACCCAAATATTCGCAAGTATGAATAGTTAGAGGGTTCACCTGACCAGACCTCATTCTGAGTCTTAAAGTCAATCGCTGATGCTGGAGACCGATTGACAATATGAGAAGCAGTATGAACTGCTTCAGCCCAAAATACCTTGGACATCTTAGCTTGTAAGAGCATACAACGAGCCTTCTCAAGAAGAGTTCTGTTCATTCTCTCGGTAACTCCATTCTGCTGTGGTGTGTGCCTGACCGTCTTATGCCTTGCGATCCCATGAACCTTGCAGAAATCATTGAACTCTTCATTGCAAAACTCCAAGCCATTGTCCGTACGAAGATACTTGATTTTCCTCTCCATTTGATTTTCAACCAAAATCTTCCACTCTTTAAATGCTTCAAAAGCATCACCTTTTGTCTTCAGGAAGCGCACCCAAACCTTTCGTGAAAAATCATCAATGAATGTGAGAAGATACCTCTTTCCTCCCTTCGATGGAAGCTTAGAGGGACCCCATAAATCCGAATGGATGTAGTCTAGCACCCCTCCCGTCTTGTGCTTGCCAGTGCTGAAGCTGACCTTTTTCTGCTTCCCTAAGACGCAGTGCTCACAAAATTCAAGTGTGCTGATCTTCTCACCATTTAAAAGGTTGCGGTTGCTCAACATCTCCAATTCTCGTGCGCTCATATGGCCTAGTCTCATGTGCCATAATTTTGCCTTGTCATCATTAGATAACTGCACTGTAGATGCATTTACAGAGCCAATAATGGTGCTTCCCGCAGTGTGTAGAGGCCATCCTCCAGCTTGGCCTTCAACATGACTAAAGACCCTTTAGTCACTTTCATAGTTCCTCCTTCACTCATGTACTTATAGCCTTGTTTATCTAAAGTACCCAGGGAGATCAAATTCTTCTTTAGATCAGGAACATGACGGACTTCTATAATAGTCCTCACGATTCCATCATGGCAGCGAACATGAATTGAACCAATGCCAACTATTTTACAAGTTGCATTATTGCCCATTAATACAGTTCCTCTGCTTGTTTCATAGCTGCTGAACCAATCTTTTCGGAATGTCATATGCAGAGTACAACCAGAGTCTAAGACCCATTTGTTGTCATAGACTCCACTATGGCATGATGTTGTTAGTACATAATCATCATCATTATCATGTACTTGCTCAACAATGGATGCGCT